>PVKN010000949.1:0-34176 GCA_004027915.1 Capromys pilorides
CCCAGAGCCCATGGAGGGCACGGGGCTCTGCGGAACTTCCGCTCACCCACCGGTGCCGTTGCTACCTTCATCTGGCGCGTGGGGGTGCTCTGCATCAGCTCTTACAGCTGCCACCCGGTCAGCTCAAATGCTCTGGCCATGGGGAGCTCACTCCTGGTTGCCCACACGGGGCTGGCTCCTGGGAGCCTCTAAGAACTTTGCCCAGGCGGGGGAAGGCTCTTCAGGGCAAGGGCTGGGGTGGCCCCAGGCTTGCGCCTGAGCTCCCGGGCCCGCCCCGGGCGCTGTCCCGTTCCTGCCTTCAGGTCGGAGCCTTTCACCGCGGTAAGGCAGCACTGCGAGCGCTCGGCACTGCCAGCTCTCTGGTGACGCACGGAGCCTGAGGTGGTCTTCAGGACCCTCGACGGTAGGCAGCTGTGGCTTACCCCGCACAGCCTAGGCGCTGGCCAGCCCTGCCCACAGCCCTACGAGGACGCTAGTATCCACACACACACGCCCTGCCCAGAACAGCCCGGGCAGCTGTCTGCACGGCCCGGCCATCGCAGGCACAGGAGCCATGGTGCCCCAGCAAGCCACCTCCCTGGCAGGCGACATCCTCTGAACCCAGGATATCCCAGGAGCAAGGTGACGTCACAGACACTGAGAAACACCCAGGTACCAGGTGACATCCTGAAGAACAGATGTGTCTTGAGAGCCAGGTAATGAAGGAATACCCCAGCAACCACCGGACATCCGAGTACCAAGTGACATCCGGGCATCGGCCAGCATCCCCAGGGACCAGGCAGGGGCCGGGCCGGCCTCGCCCGCGGGCTTACCTGCCGATCACCTCGATGTTGGAGATGGCGTAGAAGTACTTGTACAGGTTCTCGCGCTGCACGTAGGTGCCGCCCAGCGCCGGCCGCAGCAGTCGCACGCGCAGGTCGGTGAGCGTGAAGAAGTCTTTGAGGCCCTTGGCGCTCTCCAGCCGCGTGTACAGGTTGTCCATGTTGCGCAGGTCCGGGCCAGCGAAGATGGCGAAGCGGTCCCGCACCTCGAAGCGCACGTGCTTCTCCTTCTTGGAGCCGGCCCAGCGCGAGTGCTCCTCGGTGCAGAGCACGCGGTGGGCGCTGGACGGGGACATGTCGCGGGCGCGGCGCGCCGCCATGCCGAAGGCCTCCATGCAGTCCTCGGCGTAGAACTGGTAAGGCTGCCACGTGCGCCCGTTGTCCAGGGATTTCTCCAGCACCATGACCGTGGGCCGCCCGTACTCGAAGGTCATCACCACGTCGTCGGTCAGCTCCACGCTCTTGTTCCACGACAGGGTGATGTTGGCCTCCAGCGGGCTGGGGTAGCGGCTCCAGGTCACGCTCTGCCAGTAGGTGGCCAGGCCCTCGTCCTCGCGGTCGAACATGAGCCGCGGCGGGTGCGCCAGGTCCGGGTTGGAGGCGTCACACTCGTTGCTGCACAGGTAGGGGTTCTCCTGCAGGGGAGGGAGGAGAGGATGGGTTGGCCGTCCGGCACCCCACCCACCGGGCCGGGTGCGCAGCAACCCCAGCAGGGAGGTGGAGGGGTCTCGGCCCTCTCGGCTTTAGCGACTCAATTATCTACAGAGCTAAAACTTCTCTAGGTAATAAAGTCTATTAATTAAAAATAAAAAATAAAAAAACACACCACCAAACAGTGGTACTAACCACCAGGCCCCAGACTGCTCCAAGCCCTTTGATGAATATTTCAGTTGTCTGGCTTGTTCAGAGGCAAAATGGCTTGGATCTGAGTTAAAAACCTTTTACTCTCCAGTGAGCGGGGAGGCCCCCTCCCAGGAGTGGACGCAGGGCCCGGCCACCACCCTGCCAGCCCTGCGGGCCACACCGCGGTCTGCCTCGGGCTGTGGCTTTGATTCTTGGGAGAGCAGGACAGGTTCCCTGACAGCCTAGGACCCCTCGGTGGGCAGGGCTGGCCCTGGGGCTCGTGGAGGCCAGGCCACAAAGCCCTCCTCGACTGAAATAGCTCTGTCCTCGGTGCCCTGCTGGGCCTTCGTCCACCCCCACCTGGCCTGGCCCTGTGGGTCACTGAGCTGGCAGACCTTGGCAGCACAGCCTGTCATCCAGCCCCTCCGTGAACAGGTGGGGAAACTGAGGCCAGGGTGGGCGTGGCTGGCCCAGGCCTTCTGAGGTGTGGGCAGTGCTTCTCAGAATGAATCTCCTCTTCCTCCTCCTCCTCCTCCTCCTCCTCCTCCTCCTGTATTTCCATCTCTGTCTCCTCCTCCTCCTTCAGCAACTGCCCGCTAAATTATAGGAATTATTCTCTTCACATTGACTGCCTATCAACAACAATGTGTCGCTGACACCCCCTGGAGCACTTTAGGGGCTACAAAGAAGGGTGAACGCCAGTGGACTGTAGGGGAAGGGACGTACCTGGAGACCATGGTGAGGCGCAGCACAGCAGACGCACAGCTTAAATATCAAGCAGCTTCTCATATATGAGAACCCGAAGTATAAATAAATTAAAGAGCAAAATAAAAAATAGATGCTAGGAAACAGTGGGATTGATCTTTTGCAAATGGGAAAGGGACCAAAGTAGAGGGAGGAGGAGGAGCGGGGAGAGATGAGAGTGAAGACGTGTGTGCCCAGCCCTCCACGAGGTGCATAGCTGTTCCACACCGCGTCACGGATTCATAAAAGTTAAACTTACACACCTGCGAACGTAGTGCAGGCTGCACTGCCTGCGTCTGCTTATTCCCATCAACCCCAAGGCAGGGAGCCGCGTCCCCACCCCCTCCCCCGTCCCTCTCCCACATCCTGCTTTTTCTGCCATGCCCAGCTTCCTGGTGCCAGATATGGGGTCCCTCCAAGCCTGCCTCTCTGAGGGCACAGACGCGGCAGCCTCTGCCAGGCGAGGACTGCGGACAGCATGCTCTCACCGGACAGGCCCGCTGCCTGCCAACCCCAGGGGAAGCAGATGGCCTGAAATGAAGGAGCCCGCCCGGGATTTGCTGGCCGGGGTCTCTTATTTCTTCCCACCCTCCCCCCCACCCAAGGCCTCAGGATGCTATGAGCCATTCAGGAGCGTGGCTTGACCACCTCAGCACTGGCTCACACGTGGCCTGTCCTCTGTCCTTCGCTAGGGAGAATTCTAAGGCTGGGGCTGGGGACAAAGCCCGCTCCACCCCAGTCCTGCCTCCTCCAGCGCTGACAGCTGGGGACAATGTGTAGGGAGGGTGGCTCCTCCAGCTGCCGGGGTCTGAGCCTCCTGGGGTAAGATCAGCCGCAGGCACAAACAACACCAAAATTAAGCAACCTGATACAGGGCTCGAAAGCTAGGGGTGTGTGGGCACCCGCCAGCTCTCTCAGGACGGCACCCACCTGTGGCATCACCCGCAGCAGCAGGTCCTTCTGTGGCCATTTCAGGAGTAGTCCAGAAAGCCTCGGAAATGTCTCCAGAACAATGCAGAAATTCACCTTCCATCTGGTTGAACCCCATGTCTCTGGTTGGAAACCCTTGCCTGAGGTGGGGTCTGGAGGCCCTGAGTTCCAGCTCAGCTCTACCTGGGTAGTCTACCCTGAGACTCTCTGAGCCTCTCTTTCCTCACCCAATACCATGTGAGATGGAGGGTAAAGAATATCTATGAAGAAATGTCCCCAGCAGTACAACTCTGTGTATGTGTGTGTCACCAGGCCTTGAACCTCGGGCCCTCATGGTTAGCTCCAGGCCCAGCTCTATCTAATCTGTATTTGGAGACGAGGTCTTGCCAAGCCCTTAAGTTTCCCAGGCTGGGCTGGAATTCGCAGTCCTCCTGCCTCAGCTTCCCAGAGTGCTGGGCTGCCAGGTGTGCGCCATCACGCCCTGCTTCAGGGTTATTTTCTGTTCCAGTCACCCATCTGCATGGATGCATGCACATCCACCCAACTGGGTGACACCACGCAGCGCTACCTCTGCCTCTGGGTCACCTTCTGCACAGAGGCGCTGAGGCCAGGAGAACCGGCGGCAAATTCATCTGTGTGCTCTTCTCTGGTTAATCTCTTTCTGCCAGGCCTCAGTCATGAACACGGGACGCCTCAGGAAAAGACATTTTGTCTTGGCTTCTCAACTGGAGGGTATGCTCCCTGCGAATGGCTCCATCCACCTCTGTCCCCATTGCAGCCCAGCCCCTGTGTTCTTTGGGGGTACCAGACATCTTTGTGGGGGTGAATGGGGGCTCCATAGGGGAGCAATCCTGGCCCTCGGCACTTTGTGGCCAGCGCCTGCATGTAGCTGCTCAGTGTGTCAGAGGCCAGGAGAGCGTCCCAGCCGCCCCCAGCGCTGTGGCTGCAATGGTCAGACCAGAAGCTCACTGTGTCCTGGGGTCTGGAATCATAGTGGCAGGTACCTGTCATCCTAGCACTCCAGGAGGCTGAGGCAGGAGGACTGCAAGCTTCAACCCAGTCTGGACCGCTCAGCAACCAAGTGAGACCTTGTCTCAAAAAAAATATTAAGAATCAGGGCTAGGGATATAGCTCAGTGCAGAGACCCTGGGTTCAGTCCCCGAGGCAGGTGTCACCACCCCGGTGTGCGGGCAGGCCTGGGACAGTCGAGCAGCTGAGATGCTTAGGGACCCTGTCTGCCACGCTGTCAACCTCCCCAGCAATGGGCTGGAGGCAGCCGTGGTCCCAGTCGAGGAACCCTGTCCCGTGTCTCGTTCCCACCAAGCTGGGGACTGAGGAGGAGCCGCAGAGGGCGGGAGGCGACAGGCGCCCCACACAGCCAGGCTTGGCTTCTGAGAATTCCGGGACAGCGTGTAAATCAGTATTGAGCACCTCAGCCCACTGTCATGCCAGTAGGCCTCCAGGGACTGCCAGCAACACCATGGGTGACTCCGGCTGGGGCCTCAGCCCACCGGTGCCTCAGTTTCCCTCCTCTTGAAATAGGCAGGCAGGAGGGGGCCGAGGGGCTCCCCCCTGACATCTACGATCTCCAGGTCTTCAAGAGCCAGCTGTCTGGGAGGAAGGGCGGAGACATGCCCTCCTCCGCCTGGGAGAGAGCTGCGCCCGCCGGGGGAATTCTCCCTAACAAATTATTTCCTATTTATTGGTAAGAAAAGTTGCAGCCGGGATAAATTATTAACACGGCGGAAACAGGGATTCTGTTCAGTGCTGATGCTAATTCCAGCGGCCCTGCGGGTCTCTGTCCCCCCCTCCGCCCTGAGTGACTCTCTCTCTCTCTACTTCTGTCTCTCTCTGCCTGTCTCTCTGTCTCTCTCTGCCTGTCTCTCTGTCTCTCTGTCTCTCTCTGCCTGTCTCTCTGTCTCTCTGCCTCTCTCTGCCTGTCTCTCTGTCTCTCTCTGCCTGTCTCTCTGTCTCTCTCTCTCTGCCTCCCCCCACCCCTCCTCTGTGGTTTCATCGATCCCTGTCCCTCTTGCTTTCTCCACTTCTACTTCTTCCCCTTGGAGCAGAAGTCTTGGGTCACAGCAAGGTGACCTCCCTGGGCTCATGAATCAGCAGAAAGTGGCCCGCACCGTGCCTCCAGGGAACAGTTTCCCTTGCGGCCCAGGTCAGCTCCAGAGGCCAGGAAGGCGAGGGAGCCTCGGTGGGCCCAGCCCTCAGAACCTGTTGGGACTCAGCCACCCCCGGGAGCCCCAGGCAGGCGCCCCCAGGGGCCTCCATTCTGCACCAACTGCTTCCACCTCAGCTCTGCCCCTGGTCACCCTCTTTCCAGAGCCATGACTGCATGGAAGGTGGCACCAGTTGCCAGTGCCATGGCCATGTGTGACATTAAGGGGACATTTCCGACCTGAGTGAGGACCAGAGTCCTAGGGTGTGGCGGTTGAAGACAGGATGGCCCTGGCTACGTCCTAGTAGCCAGCCAGTGCCCCGCCCACCATCGAGGCCTCCCTAACAGGCCCCACCCTCAAGCTCTCTGGGTGGCCGGGGACAGGGCTGTGTACTGGAGCCAGATGCCCAGGATGGGGTCTGCCAGGAGGTCATGGCGAGAGGGCCAGGGCACAATGCCAGGCCCTGTGTGGGACCTGCTGCTGGCTAGGAGCAAACCCACAGAGGAGCCAGGACAGGTGGATGGGGTCTTACTGGGGCCCTGGGGAGATGAGAGTTAATCTCTCCAGGAACTTAAATGTGTGCTTTAGAAAAAAAAAATCTGCTTTGCCCTGGGCATATGTGGCTTCTTCCCACAGCCAGATTTCCAGGAATGCTTGAGATGGGAAACTCTCTCCCAGCTGAAGCATGCCTGGCAGCAATCCCTGGTGGCCCCCACAGCCAATGGATGCCTCCTGGGCACCACACCACCAACTAGACACGCGTGGGCATCCGGCTCAGAAGGGGACCGGCTCCCCTTCATTTGCATACCCCCAGTGATGGGGAGCTCATTACCACAAAAGGCAGAGAGCCCAAAATGCTCCATTCTTAGGGTTTGGTGATCTATTTTGGCCCACACTTCGCCTGCTCTTTGTTTCAGGCCTCCTCTCTTTTTCTGTTTTGGTCTTGTTTTCTCTGGTGATGCTGTAAATGTTTTCTAATTCCTTAGAGGGAGGCAGGGTGAGGCGGAGCCCGCCCCTTTCTTCATGAGCTCAGGATCCTCAGATGCCTCCTCTGTCCCCCTCCTCCTCCTGCCTGCACAGTGTGTTCAGGGCCGGGGTGGGCACCCAGGATGGGCCATAACCCCCTGCCCAACCCTGACCCCCGTTGATTCCAGGCTGAGCTCCACTGCCCTAAACCCTTCAACGTTTATTTTCTACTTTTCTGAAAGGTAAATAAGAGAAATAGAAAGGCAGAAAGAAGAAAGAGAAGGGCGGGAGGAGGGAGGGAGAGGAGGCGGAGGGCTGGGGAGGGCGCGGAGCAGGCCGTGGAGTGCATTATTGATCCAGGACTTAGAAAATGCTTAGAGGGAAGAGCGGCGTCCTGCTCCTTAAAAGCCTGCGCAGCGCGTGAGCCTGAGCCGGGCCCAGGCAGCTCCCGAAGAGGCCACTCTGCCGCCATGAATATTTCATCGAGAGGAGAGAGCGCCGCCCGACCCGAGGGCGCGGGGCAGGGGCTGCCGGGGCCCCAGCCCTGGTCCATCTGCTGCATGAGGGGCTTCCAGGCCTGGGACAAGCCCTGACAGAGGCTGGGGACAGGGACAAGCGGGGACAAGCTGCGTTGTCCTTGGCAGCACAGCCCTAGTGCTCTCCGTGCGCCCACCCCACCCGGCTTCTATTGCCCTTCCAGCCTCCCCTCCCAGCCAGCCCAGCCTGCGCCCAGGGCCCAGCGCCAGCTCCAAGGGTCCTCTGAGAGCCTCAGGGACCCTCCCCGTCAGGACGGGCCAGGCCTGGTCCTCGCCTGCTGGCCGCCAGCCTGGCTGTCCTCTCTGGCCTCGTCTTCCTTTCTCGACATCCCCACACCTCCTTGAGCTCCTCTCTGGGGTACCCTCCTCCCTTTTGATTCTTGTCTTCGAGACAGGGTCTCACTATGCAGTTCAGGCTGGCCTTGACCTCACTTTGTAGCCCAGGCTGGCCATGAACTCCCGAGGATCCTCCTGCTTCAGCCTCCCAAGTGGTGGGATGACAGGTGTGCACCATCACACCCAGCTAGGGCCCCCTCCTCCCTTAAACAGCCCGTCCTCAGGGAGAATGTGCCGGGCCACCATGCCTACTGTCCAGCCGAGCACTGGACCCCAGTGAGCCCGAGAGGCAGCGTCACTTAGAAGTCTGTCCCTTCTACCCTGCACCAGGTTTGCACAGTGACCCCCACTGGGTCCTCAGCTCTCAGACATCCAAGGGGTGGACACAACACTGGGTGCCTGGAGGATAGCTCGCAGGAGTGACCACAAGCCCAAACCCTCCAGAGCTTCTTGCTGCTGTCTGAGGAGTTGGGAGGTGACTGTGTGGAAGACAGAGGTTGCTGGTATGGCCCAGCCCAGGCACACCCGGCAGACCCGGCACACCTGGCCCAGCCCAGGCACACCCGGCAGACCCGGCACACCCGGCGGGGTGGGAGCAGCAAGTGGGGCTGGGGCATCTGTGCTAATTTATTCAGTCACTCGGTCCTCAAAGATCACCAGAGAGACTGAGCTGGGGAAAGGGGCAGGTGGGCCTGCAAGAGGCGGAGCCCCAGGGGTGGGTGGGCCACCAGCGAGGCTGACTGTTACTCAGCTCAGGCGTGGGTTATGACCTCTGTCCCCGACCTCACCCTGCAGGTGACAGAGCAGAGGCTCCCAGAGGTCCTGCACTCCATCAGCCTCACATTCCTGGGCATTCTGACCGCCGTGGGCTCCCAGAGAGGTCCCTGTGGCGTGGTGCCCAGAATGGCAGAGGGCGCTCCGCCGGGGCCTTAGGGCTCTTAGGGAGGCAGGACAGGCAGATAGGCATGGAGGGCACTTGAGTGAGGGGATGGGGCAGGGGACACAGCTGGACCTACCCCTGGCTCTGTCTGTCCTACCCTGGGGAATCCACAACCCTGGGTCCCCAGAGGCAATAGGGCAGCGACCCTGCAACTCCCAAGCACAGCAAACTTGATGGGCCTCAGGGGGGCCAGGCTGTGAACCCTCTGCCCTCCGCTCTGAATTACAGAAGCCAAGAGGAGCTCAAGACTGCCTGGGGCCCACAGCCAGCCGCTGGCCAGGGGAAACCCAGGAAGCAACCTCAGCCCAGGGGCTGGGCCACACTGGCCTCCAGCCTGGGCCTTCAAGACGCCCCTCCCGCGCCCACAACCACAGAGCCTGAGCCCCTTGGCCTGCTGCTGAGACACCCTGACCTGCGCACCACCAGCTGCTGTCCTCACAGACCCCAGGACGCAGGACCCTCTGGGCAGGTCCAGGCCCCGGGCTGCTGGGGTTCACCAAGAGGCCCCACGTGCAGCCAGAAGCCAGGCCACCGCCTCAGGGACCCGAGACAGAGCAGCTTCCCACCTGGGGTGGCCAGTGGAGCCTAGGTACCCCCCAGCCATGTCTCCCCGCCCCATGTTCCCGGGCTGGGGAACCTTGGGAAGCCCCGGCGAGCAGCCTGCTGGAGCCTCTCCGATGTCACCCGCTGCTCTGGGTACCCTCTATTTTAGGCTCAGCACTGTCCCTCCTTGGGTGTAGATTTTCCCCACTCCTTCCCCAGAAAGACAGATCGGCTCCCGCCAGGCAGGGCCATCTTGCTTCCCCGGAGCTGGCACGGGGGAACACGCGCACTGCCAAATAGACATGAAATAAGTGAATTATCAAATAAATGGATTAGAAGGCTCTGTCACATCTCAAAGGGCAGGGGGTGGGAGAAGTCATCAGCCCTCCTCCCAGCCCTCTCTCCCTCAGGCTGACAGGGACAGTGTGCCCGGGGCGTTCCCAGCTGCATATGTGCACATCGTGTACGCATGCACGCGCGCACGCTCACATACACACACACACACACACACACACACACACACACACACACGGTGCTCTCTGAGCTGCTTGAGCCACTCCTATGAGGTCTGCAATCAGGCAGCACAAGCAGCACAGAGGGGAAACCGAGGACCCCCACCTAGAAGCTGTGTGACTGGGGCAAGCGGATCCACCTCTCTGAATCCGAGATTCCTTGCATTCAAAATGAGCATCCCTGTACCCTCTGTCCTGAGTCTCCTCAAGGATGGAAGGCGCTTCTCTGGGTTAAGTGCTTGCTTAATAAATGTTAGTTGATGCTCCTCTGAGGAGGAAGAGGAGGAGGAGGAGGATGTGGCATTCAGAAAATCCTGGAGAGGACCAGGGAGTCACAGGAACACAAACTCAGCTGGGTGGGGTGGCGCATGCCTGTCATCCCAGCACTTAAGAGGCTGAGGCAGGAGGATCACCACAGATTCAAGGCCAGCCTGTGCTGTATAGTGAGACCCTGTCTCAGAAAACCAAGAAGGAGAAGAGGAGAGGAAGAGAAAGAAGAGGAGGAGGATGAAGAGGAGGAAGGCAGAAAATGGGATTTTCCTGTAGTTAAGATTCCCCTAGGCAAAAATATAGCTCAGCAGCATAAGCACTTGCCTGGCAAATACAAGGTCCTGAGTTCAATCCGCGGTAAAAAAAAAAAAAAAAAAAAAAAAAAAAATCCCCCAAGCAGGGCAAGAGCCGTGCTTAGGCCAGATGGCAGAGCCCTGAGAGCTCCGAGGGTCCGGGACTGTGTGGGAAATCCCCACAGCGTGTGCTACCTTGTGTGTGCATGCACATGAGAGTTTTTATCCACAAGCCTTGGTCTAGGATGAGCACTGCCGTGACCTTAAAAACTGGGCACCCAGCACTGAGGTTTTGCTGCTGAGATATGAGTTGACCTCATGCTCTTTTTCTGGGGTCTGGAAGGATGTGGCTTCTCCCTGAATCTCCCTCTCTCCTCCCACTCACTTGCATGAGTCGGGAATACAGGGGATACTGCGGCCACGTGCACACCCCTCTTCTTGCAGGCAGGAGATCTGCAGCCTGGGGGTTTGCTCAGCTGCCGCAGCCGACTCTGAAGGAGCCCCGTCCCAGCAGCCACTCAGGACAGCTGTTGGCAAAGGTTCCAGACGGTGCCATGACAAGGTGCCCTCTGCACAGTTGGCTTCTCCACCTCTGCCACCTGCCTCTGGCCACTCCTGTCCCCCCAGAGGGAGGGGACATGCCAAGAAGCTTCAGTCCCCGTGGTGGACCACCACACTCGCAGGCGTCCCCACCTCCCCCCTCTGCTGCAGGCCTGCCCTTTGGTGGCTGAAGAGCCCTGCTGCCACCATTCATTCTCTTTATTGCTTGGAGTCAAGTGGACAAATGACTTGGGCAGCGGGAGGGAGATGCAGTGGGGGCCAGGGAGGCCAAGGGTCCCCAGGGACTTAAGATAAACTGTGCTGGTGTAAAGAATGCCGGGTCACGAAGCGGGGGCTCTCAAGGCCTCCGAGTTAGATCTGGGGGACCCATAGACATGGCGGTTTTAATTTCAGTAAGCTGGAGTAGGACTGTACCTCTCCCTGAGCCTCCCACCCACACGGCCCACCTGTATTACGAGATCACCCACCCTAGTCTTCTTTTTGTGGAACTGGAGATTGAACTCAGGTCCTTACGTTTGCCAGGCAAGCGCTTATTCTACTGAGCTATCTCCCCAGCCACCCCCACCCCCAGTCTTGAGGGAAGAAAGACACAGCTGCACACAGCCACCCAGCGCTGTGTCGAAGATTGTCACCAGCGCTGACTTGTTGCAGTTGGGGATGTTCGGGCCAGCACCCTAGACTGGCTCACACCCAGACACATCAGCTGTCACAGGACACCTGGTGCTGCCACCAGAAGAAATGTCATAGTTGGCAGGTGGGCCAGGCAGAGGCACCCGTGGTCCCCTTGGGTCTGTGAAGGCCACAGCTGAGCAGCCCTGGGGACAGACCTCCAACCCCCAGGTGGCCACAGGTGACCTCCAGACACGCACCACCTACCACAGCAAGTGCCCTGGTGGGAGGCTGGATCCACCAGGGTGGGGGTATGGGTGAGGCCCGGGGGTGGCGGCGGCGGCTCCTGGCCCTGCTCAGTCTACATGGGGAGCCCACGCCTGCGCTGGAGCCACCCCTCCTCGGCTCCCTCCCTGGGACCTGAAGGAAGTCCCTCCCCTCTTCCTGGCCTCAGTTTCCCAGATGGGAAACGAGGGAGCTTGGAACCCCACTAGTGATTTTATATTGTGTTCCCAGACCCTAGGGCTTCCTGGGGGTGGGGTCAGAGGGACTCCATGTCCCCGCCTGCTCTGTCTGACCTGCTTATAGATACCTATAGACGTCGGGGTTCTCTAGCTTCTCCTAGGGTTCCTCTGGAGTCTCTTAAATTGCACTCTTAGTCTCAGATGAGGGGTGTCATGGGGTTACTTAGCACCTACTCCACCTACTAGCTGTGTGGCAAAGATCAGACAGCCACATGTCTGAAGACCAGAAGGAAACCGCAGGAGCCCTACCTGGGCACCCTCTACTGGGAACAGAGCCAAGGTCCCAGCCTACCAGCTGGAGGAGGGGAAAAGAGGCACGCGGAGGGGCAGCGGCAGGGAGTGGGCATCCCTCTCCTCGGACCTCACCCGGGCATAGCAGTCACGTCTTCGCCTCCAGGCTGTCATCTGACACTGGAGTTTGCATCCTCATCTCTAAAATGGGCACGAAGGACACTCATAGGTTCTGCCATGCAGGGCGCCTGGGAGGGCTTGATGAAGTAATGCAGAAAAGATGCCCACTGACCCAACGGGCCAGGCGAGGGTCCAGAGCAAGCTCTGACATCTACAGCCAACTCGTTTCTAATGGAGGTGCCAGGAAAATTTCATGGAGGAAAGATGAGGCTCCTCCAGGAACAAGGTGGGGAACACCGGAGGTCATGAACGAAAGGAATCCCTACCTCACACCACGTGCAATGCTTAGCACCACAAGGATCAAAGAGCTAAAAAGATGGACATCTTAGAAGAAAACATGGGGACAAATAGGCCATGGTTCCTCGGAGAGGGGACACTGAAAACACAAGCAACAGAAGAAATCGCGAAAAATGGGATTTGAGGGAAAGGAAACCGCCAAGAAAGGGAAAAGACCAAGCAGGGTCTCGTACCTGGAACCCAGGAAGAACCTGAGTGGCTGGACCCCGAGGGGGCAGCCTGTTGGAATCGTAGGCCAAGGGCCTCGAGGTGGGCCCCAACAGTAGGCCCTCGGCCATTCACACAGGAGAAGGCACTCCACCGAAAAATGCAAATCAAGGCCGTAATGAGATACTATTTCCACCCACTGGGTTGGTCAGACTGGTTCTATTTATTCGGAATGCCCAGAATAAGTAAATCCGTACAGATAGGAAGAAGACCCATGGCTGCCTGTGTGTGGGGGGAAGGGATGTTGAGTGACTGCTTGACAGCCCCGGGTTTCCTTACGGGGTGAAGGAAAAGTCTAGGAACTGCACAGCCATGGCGGCCTTCTGTCACTGTGGACGGACGGAAGGCTGCGGGGTGCGTGCCTTAGTTAACAGGGCACCCTCTGCTACCTGCAGATACATGAACACACTGTAAAAGCTGTTAGCAGTTAATTTGCTGTTATATGAATGTTAGGTCAATGAAAAACTTTTTAAAAATCTGTGAAACAATGCTTAGTGCTGTGCCAGGCCGGGACCCTTCCTGCGCACTGGGTGCCCTGCTGTGTCTGTGGCTCGTCAGGGATTCCCCAGGGCCTAGAACACAGCTGGCAACCACCCAGAACCCCGACTGAAACATCACCATTGCCGAGCTGGGGGAACTGAGGCATGGGGCTTGGTCTCCCTTGCAGGCAAGGCCTCAGGAGTCCCCTACTGGAGTCTGTAAGTCCCGGGTCCCTACCCTCTGCCAGTGCCACACCGCCCTGCCAGCCCTGCTGGAGCACATTTTCACGTACTTAAGCAAATCTGAAGCCACCGAGCAACAAGTCAGATCCTGCACACGGCGAGGTCCCTGTCCCTGCTCACAGCCTGCAGGGTCTGTGGCTCGGGAGGGGCAGGCTGCGTGTCTGCCCTGCCCCCGGAGCAGGGCGCAGGACCCGGCTGGCTCCGCTGCACTCACTGTCTGCCTCGCCGCCCATGGGACTGGAAGCAGCTTCTGACCGCATGCGCAGAAAGGTGCAAAAGGAAAATATATTTAAAACAGGGCTGGGGCCGGCAGGCACGGTGGCACATCCTGTCATCCCAGCTCCCAGGGGGCTGAGGCTGGAAGATCCAGGCAAGTCCAAGGCCATCCTGGGCTATGAGGAGAGCCCCTGTTTCAAACCTATTCCCCAAAACACAGTTGGGGATTAGAGAGGGAGCAGGGCCTGGGGAAGGTGGGACGGGGAAGGTTTGGGGGGGGTGTCTCTGGCACCACAAAGAGGTCCCTCTGGGCCTTTCCTGGTGCTGCCTGCACCACCTCCGCCCTCCCTGGGGGTCTGGACCCAAACCTGGGCCATCAGGCAGGCAGCACCTGGACCTGTCCCCATGGGTCCTGGTGCTGGGTGACAGCACTGCCTGGCCTTCTCTGTCTGCTCTCTGGCAGGCAGGAGCCTTCACTGGAGCTCAAAGTGTCAGCGCAGGGAACTATTCTTGTCCTCCTGGGCCCTGCCTCGGGCGTTTCGGGAGGGCAGCTGGGGGCAAGAACTGTGCAAGCTCCCGGCTGTTCACCGTGGTGAAGCTTCCAGAGCTGGGAAGGGGGTGGGGACAGCTGGGCTTGGAGAACTGGTACCCCTGGCTTGTGTGAACTGAGCACCTACAGGACTCTGGCCCTGTGCTCATGAACGTCACCTGTGCATGTTCTAACAGCCCTGACTTGAGGGAATTTGGTTCAGAGCGGCTAAGCCTCCTACCCAAAGTCACACAGCATGAAATCCCGGCCTCCATCTCTTTAGCAGCTCCTTAAATAAAAAGCCTAATGTCCACCCACTTCAACTCAGAAAAATCAAGACACTCAAGGCTAAACGCGCAATAGTACCCAGGCCACCCCTAGAATGGAACTCATCCTTGCCAGGCACTTGCAAGTTTTGACTTAGGCACTTCCTCCCGGGAGGTGGGGGGCATGCAGGCCAGTCATATTCATCCTTCTTTGTACAGATGAGAAACTGAGGCTGTCTTTGGACCATCAACCCCTTGCTCCCAGGACCCTCGGCAGCCTTTACCTTCAAGGTCCCTGGGCAAGTGCTGGCCTCCCGTACACCTGTGTCCTCTGGATTTCCAATTCACATTCTGATTCCAGCCTGGCAATTTGGGGGCAGGGCCTGGGAGCCTGCATTTCCAACAGGCCCACCCTGGGCTCCAGGAGCCCCACACTGGAGCAGGAGCTGTAGGCCGTGGTCATTGCTCTTGAGTCTCAAGGCCTCGGGTTTGTCCCCAGGGCATGGAGAGTGGGCTCCTCTGGAGCTCACAGGTGGAGGCCTCTCTCTCTCAGAGCCCTGTGAGTCACTGGGTACCCACTGCCTCCCTAGCCCACAGGGCTCCAGGGAGCCACCTTTGCCCTGTGCCCTCCTAGCCTCCTCCAGGACCCTGCAGCTCCTGGTAAGCCTCTGGGCGAGGGCCTGGAAAAGGGGCCCAGGATGCCTCTGGTCCCCTGAAGCTTTCCTGGAAATTTTGCCCTTGCCTAGGAATCCTCAGTGAGAGCTTGTCCTATGAATCCTCCTTGTGCACTGAGAGCCGATAGGTTTTTATTTATTCATTTATCTTGTCTTCCACCCCCACCCCTCCTTCACTGGCTGGAATTTACAATTCAGCTCTCAGGTGGCCTTGCTTTGCCAAAGGATGGGCGGCCAGGACAGCGGGATCTGCACCTGGAATTGAAAGGGGCGGCTGCTTTTGGCTCCTTCTTTCTGCTCTTGGACTTGTGCTCCCCTAGGCTCGATGCACCCGTCACAAGAGCGACGCAGACAGCTGGGACCCTCTGGGCCACTGAACCCTAAGGGGACCGAGGGCCGGCGGGCTGCCTCTCCCCTGCCCCCTGGTGGCTGGTTAGCCGCATGGGCTCTAGTTGGAGAAGTTTAAACTACCTGTGTCTACCCAAACCTAGGAAGGCAGGGCTTGGTGTCCTCAAAGCTGGAGCAAGGCAAAGAACTCCAAAGGAAAGGCAAGGCCCAGGAAGCACCAAGAGTAATAACACTAATTAGCTAGGAGTAGCCACTGGATGCTGAGCGCCCACTATGTGCCAGCACGTGCCCACTGAACCCCCACTATGTGCCAGCATGCATGGCCTGGCTGCCTCTTCCTGCCAGTGCTGTGACCTGCTACAATGTTGCCGCTGTTGAAAAAGGAAGACATGGGGCTTGGAGAGGGACTGGCCGCAGCCAGGCATGCCTCCCGGCTGGCCTCAGGCACACGGGTGACCTTGGCAGGACTCCGGCAACTCCTTCTAATGCTTGAAAAAGGATTAAAGGCTCCTCCCAAGGCGTCCTAGAGGTGATTAGTGGGAAGAGCCACACTGAGCAGCAATACTGGGGTTCGAATCCAGACCCCGCAGCCTCCCTGCATCCTCCCTATCCACACATTTGTAGTCAGAGAAAGAGCGGATGGCAGCCTGTCATGAAATATTTACATCCATCAAACAAGTGGCGCGATGCCAAGACGCAGCCACGCCGAGGTCTTGGGGACGCTGATCTTCCCCCTGCCCTCCTCACCAGCCTCCTGGGAGACTGCGAGGGTCGGGGTACAGCGGCTCGGCTCTGTGGGCTTTGTCTGATGTGCAGAGGGGGGAGTGGGCCGGGGCCAAGGGTATTCGCCAAGGGTATTGGACAAGGCCTTGGCCAGGACAGGGTCGTGAGCTGGCATCTGATGCCCCTCCCCGGCCCTCCGGCTCTGCTTGCAAGCTGGGCCTATGGATCACAATGGAACTGTGCCCTGCCCCCCACAGGAAGGGACTGATTAATATTTAAGAGAAAAAACTGTTGAGACTATGCAAGAAACAGAGGTCGCCTCTCCCCGGAAGACTCGGGCCTGAGCTCTCCTCTGGCTGCTCCACACGGCCAGGGCCCAGCCCCTCGCTAGCCTCCAAGCTAGGGTGGCACTGCAGGGCTCTGGGCACCACTGCCCACAGCCTCTCAGCCCAGGCTCCCAGGCCTGCGCTGCCGCCTCCACACCCGCGCTGGCCCTGGCCCAGCCGTGACCCACTGTGACAGCCTGATCACCGCGGACAAGCCCAGGCGGGAACCTAACCTCCCCAGGGTGGCAGAGAGCCTCAGAAACCCAGGGTGGGGACACCAGGACATGCTGCCAGGAACCTGGAACAGCAGCCAGCTGGAGGGTGACACGGAACCCTTGTGGTCTCCTCTAGCAGCCACAGCTGGTGGGCGGAGGGGGGCTGGCCCAGCCCCTGCCAGGGAGGGGCCTGCAGGGCTCAGTGCAATTTGGGGGCCTCAGAAAGCGGTTTAGCTGCCTGACCTAGGGGCCAGAATCACAACTTGACCGCTTCTTGGTATGTGACCTTGGCTGAAGGTCTCCACCCTTGCTGCCTCAGTTTCCCCATGAGTATGGCTGGAATGACAACAGCTACTAGACTGTACCCAGGGGCTTAGGGGGATACACTACAGGAAGGGTAAACTGAGGCAGACCAGGGCACTTGCTCTGTGCCTGATCTTATTTCGAACACTTTTCATGGGGCCACAGTCTCCTTAAAAGCACCTGAGATTCACAGGTGACAGAACAGACCCTCTCCCCAACACACCTACTTTCTACGACAGATTATCCCAGGGGGGGTGGTGGGAGGGAGGGCCGGGGAGGAACGCCACCACCAGGCTCTTGATGCCTGGGTTCCAGGACTGCTCAGTGAGTGACTCTCGCTCTCACTGCCGCCATTGCTAACCACAGCAGTGAGTACTGGGGTATCCGTGGCTAGGTCCCCCCATTCTCTAACGAGGACCTACGCGACGATGCCTGAATATATGCCTTCTCCAGGGTCGCTGTGACTGCAGTCGGGAAAGGGCGCTAGGTGCCCTGAGCGCCGGCCTGACTGTGCCTTCCTGCTGGAGGGACCCCATGGAGGTGCCCAGACCTGAACTTTCCTCTGCAGAGCCCCAGTGTGGGGTTTGGCACACCCTGGCCTCACAGTGCTGTCTGCCAGGCTGCCTGGGCGTCTAGGAGGATGCACCAAGGATGGGGTAAACTGAGTCAGGCCAAAGCGCAGCATCAGTGTAAAGAGTCTCTCCTCACTGGCCTGGACTGCTAAGGTCCCATGAGGGAGGCAGGCCTTGCCTATGGACACCCTGCTCTTCCTGAGCGGAGACAGCCCCCAACCTGGAAAATGTCCCATGCCTCAGGGGCCCTGGGTGCTCATTTCCAAGGCAGAACAAAGCCTGCACTTGGTCTTCCACGCTCACCCAGTCCACAGGTCCTCCCAGCCCCCTTCCCAGGGCCTGGCAGTAGGGTGGGGGGCTGGGCCAACTTACATGGGAGCAGAACCTCTCCGGGGGGTCCCCGCACGTGATGCCCTTGGGCTCCACTGTCACCTTGACATAGTCCTTCAGGCGCATCACCTTGGGCTGGCAGGCGTAGAACTCCCAAGTGGGGCCCTCGTCCGTGGTCACCCAGGATTTGCAGATGTCGTAGTCCGCGGAAGCCAGCGTGAGGCAGTGCAGGAGGAGCAGCAGCAGGTGCAGCATGGCTGTGCAGGCTGCAGGGGCACAGCCCAGAGACGCCCTGGGGAGGCAGCCGTGGGCTCAGGCAGGACTTTTGGCCTCAGCATGGAAAAGCCACATCCACCGGGCGGCAGTGGCCGGGACGTCCCAGAGACTCAAGCGCTGCAGGTTTGCAAACAGCAAGGAACTTGTTTTTTCCAGAAGGCCACTGTGGAAAATTCAGAGCCAGCGTTTCTCAGACTGCTGATGGGCAGATCAAGAAGTTGCCCTGTAACTTTTTGTCCTCCCAACCTTGGCATGAACGCCTCCCCTGGAGGTGAATCCGATCAAATCAGGCAGACTCTCAAATTGTGACAGTGGACGGAAATGGGATAAAGAGAAAATCCACAGGGATCCGGCATGGGCCTGGATCAGATTGCTTTTAATTTTTGTCCTTCCAATCAATCCAGGTCTTTAAAGGGCCCTTAATGTGTGACGCACTCAACGCAACTGCGTAACAACCCTCCGGCCTGCGTGGTAAAGATAAAATAAAATCAGCAGGTGTACATGTTAGCTGGAAACCCGCTCCCTCTTGAGACCAGACTTGGCACCTTGAACCAATGAAAGAGATTTCTTTATACATGGGCCGAACGTGACAGCGGTTGAATGACAAGGCTGCAAACTAAAAAAGCTACTGAGGTATTAACCAGGAGGTGACTCAGCTTTGCTCTGGTGGGAACAGCCACTACCAATGGGCAGCACCCAACCCATCCAGGTACCTAGGAGTCCAGCTTGTCTTTCATCAGAGAGAGAGAGAGAGAGAGAGAAAGAGAGAGGGAGAGCTCATTAGCAACAACACCTGCAACAAATTAAAAAGGGGGAGATTAGAGATGTACAAGAACAAAGCTCTTTGGCAAAATGTGCAAGAAATGAGGCTGCATTAGCAAGGTCTCCTGAGAAGACCGGGCTGTTTTTATTAATATCAGAGTTGCACATTTGGAGACTGGGCATGTTATGAAAGAGGTGAGGTGCCATCTCATCCTTTATGGGGGTGTTAGCTCAGTCAGAGTGGCTCTGCTTGAGGGTCAGAGGTGTAAAGCAGCCCCACGAGCCAAGATTTAATGGCTGCTTTCAAATACCATGCCAGACAAGTCAAAATGTCACAGTTGTTAAAGGAGCAGATGAAATCGTAACAATAGTTACAGAGGGGACCCCAGGCCAGGGTTCAGAGGAACAGGGTGTCCACATCGGGACCAACAGTGGAGAGCTAGGTTCCGACAGAGGGGTCAGCACAACTTGAAAGGCGGAGTTGAATTTTTTTTAATGGGATAAGAAAGTAGGATATTGAAGACTTATGCAGAAATGAAAATGACCAAGGCCAGGATTTTACAATCATCTTTAGAATGTAGGTTTACAAATGGATCACGCTGGTGGTGATCGCATCACTATTGAAAGCCTCGGGTAACTGTGCAAAAGCCCACAAGACACCATTAACTCAGGTGTCAGACAGGGGAAAACAGGACTCCAAGAACATGGTGTGTTCCCAGCCACTTGTTCCTCCCCAGGAGAATTCATGCCCCGCTAGCATGGGAGCTGGGCCAAAAATACCGGCCAAGAAGGCAAAGGTTACCACATGAGCCTCAGTCACTTACTATTCTGGTTATTGTGCTGGGGACTATTGTATTTAAATTCCCAGATCACTCAAATATCAGCCCGACTCTCACCTGACAACCTTGTGAGCCATGCATGGTACACAGAAAGTCCCGGAGGAGCTAACTATTTCTATGAAAGCCTGCTCGGTTACCACCCAGACACAAACACACTCCTGCCAGAAATGACAAACTGGCGGGGCCGTGCTGCCTGCGGCCTGTGCTGGCGGCTGAGCACTGGGCCCCGGGAGGAGCCCCAGCCAGTGCCCCAGCACCAGGCCCTCTGCGAGGCTCCTCCATCTCTCAGTGTCAGTGTCAGGGCTGCCGTGCCCCTCTCCCTGGATGAAGGCTCTTAATGCAGATGAATGAGGGCTGGAGCTGGACCACATTTTCCCATGGAACCCCGGGCGGCATCAGAAGAAACCTGTTATAGAGTCTGCCCGGCCTTGAATGTACGTCTTGCTAGAAAACTCTGGGGGGTGGGGGGGAACCAAAGAAACGTGCCCGGGGTCTATTTTTACAACCCGAGAAAATGTAGTAAAAATAAAACAGCGTGGCCGGCAACGGCTTGGATGCTTCTCTCTACCGAGTGAGCTCCACGCTGCCCAGAAAACAGCATGCCCCTAATTAATTCTTCCAGCAGCAGGCTCCCGACTGTTCATGAACAGGTAGGGAGCTCCTCCTGCCTAGGGGCAGCTAGGGAGCAGGGCCGTGGGCTTGCAAGGAGGAGCCGGCATCAGGCCTCTCGCAGGACCCGCAGCTGGGCTCAAGGCTGGGACAGAGGGTGTGTGGTGGCCAGGAGGCGGCGGAGAGAGGCCCAGAAACCCGAAGCAGAGGCGCAATGTTGCAACTTGGAACTCTGCTAATTGCTGGCTTAAATGTCACACATTCCCAGGAAACCGGGTGGGGGGTGGGGTGGGAGAGCCTGCTACAAAATCTGCCAGGGGGAAGTGTGTGTGTTTACAACCATTCAATCAACTGGGCGTTGCTGGCACCCTAGGGGTAATTGTGAGCTCAGCGATCAGAAATTAGGAGTTTTTGCCAAAAAAGAAAAGCCGGAGGGGCGGAGAGGCACAGGAGTTCCCAACCGGGAAGAGGGGAGCAGCTAGGAAAAGCCAGCAGGGAAATTTCAAAGTAAGAGGTTGTATCCTGGTGGATCGTTTTCTCCTTGGAAAATAAATCTTCACCTGATATTATTAAGAAACTGCAGTTCCCAGAAACAAATAGAATCAATGTGCTTTATTTTCTTTTAAGAGTCCTCAGGAACCAAGGGGGGGCTGATAGCCATGGTATTAAAACCTGAAAATTAGATTTTATCAGGATTTCTGAACTCAGATTTCTCTGTCTTATTGAATTAGCGCCTCTGGGAGCTGGCTGGGCTTTCGATCTGGATCCTCGTGGAGTAGCAGACCGCGCCCCGGCCTCGTGGGAAACTTGTCCAGGCGGGCGTGGGCTCTGGGGAGCTTTGGTGGGATGAGGAAACAGTACCCTAGAGGGCTGCGTTCTCTTTCGAGCCCGGAAGTGGAAAGTATGGGATTTGCTTTGGGGAAGAGGGACAGGGGAGCCCTATCTGAGCTGGGTCACCTTTCTGTCTCCCGCTCCAGGCCCGGCCCTGTGGCTGCCCAGCGCTCGTCGCCGACTCAGTGCACACCGGGGTACCCAAGTCCCCGCGCACCCTGCTTTGCAGTCGCGTTTTCCCTGGCTCGCAGCTCCCCGTGGCGCTCTTTCTGCAGCCAAGGAACCCGGGAAAGTTGGGCGCACTGTGTGTGGGGGAGCGGGAGCCCCCGAGCGTCCAGGGGCTCCGGACATGGGTCCCCCGTGTACAGGCGGCCGCCCATGCCAAGGACGCCAGGAGTCTGGAGTCCGCGCGGCTGGCCGCAAACCGTGTGCAGTACACATGGAGCCCGGCAAACCCGCCGCTGCTTTTGCCTTTTGAAGTTGCAAGCGAACCACCCGAACAATTAATAATCAAGCCTTTCATACGACCTGGCCGGCATCGAAGGGGCCCCCTCCTTTGGCACCGCCTCCCTTAATAAAAACACATCCAGCAGCAGGAAAGCACCCAGGAACGAGCTGCACCCCCATTCCGCGCTCTGCTACCCACAACGACCCCCAGCCGAGATCGGTAACCACTCCCGGGCTGCTGCACCCTCGAGACCGCGGTCCAGATCCCGACGAGCCCATGCTCCAGCTTCCCGACTCCGAGCCCAACTCCAAGCCGCGCTAGCTCAGCTGGTGCCCGCTTGCTCCCCACCTCCACCTACCGAGCCCCAGCGAGGCACGGAGAGAAGTTTCCAGCTGGCGGAGAGTTAGGGGCGCAACTGCGCGCTTGACAGTTTGCAGAGACTCAAGGGCGCTGGGTGCGCCGCGATTAGAGAGGGTTCCGGGACCGCGCTGAAGAAGGGCGACTCGCCATGCCTGCTCCCAGGGAAGCCTCCTCCCAACACCCACCCGCATCCTCCAGCCACACACTCGGAGGGAAAAGCCGGCCTGGGGTGGCGGGGTGGGGGGCGGGGTGGAGGAGGCAGGAGAGCCAGCGACTCCTTTAAGATGCAGCTCCAAGCGCGCTCACACCCCTCTCGGGCCAAGCCAGCCCCCCGCTGTAGCAGCCGCTACCCAGTAACTTTTGCAGCGAGCTCGAGCTGCAGGGTGCTGGAGCCGCTCCCGGCCCGGAGTGCTGCGCGGTCACCCAGCCCCGCACCATGCAAGCAGCGGCGGGGCTGCAACCTTACCCGGCTCGGCGGCATAGGGGCGCAGACCGAGGCCGCCGCCGTCCTCGCGCGGCTCTGGGTGCGGCGAGGCCAGGGGGGTGGGGGGCGCCGTTACGCCCGGGTCGGGGCGCCCTGGGGCCGCCGGGGGCGCCGCCTGCTGCTGTCCCGGCCGCTGGGGCCGGGGGAGGGGGCCGCGCGGGCAGCCTGCATCCGAGTCCGAGGTCGCTGCTAACAAGTGCAAACTTTTGGGGCCCCCTGGGCGGCTCGGGGAGCAGCCGAGCTCGCGCGCCCCGCAGCCCCCGGCCTGGGTGGGTTCCGCGGCGGCTGCCAGTCGCGGCGCCGGGGCATCCCCCCTCCCTGCCCCAGCAGGGCGCGGGCCAGATGGTGGGGCGCTCAGGGCCCCCCCGCGCGCCGCTCCGAGTTAATGCCCAGGCGCAATCCTCTTGCCATCGCTGGCGATCACCATCGGCTTTTATCTCTCGGCCTGATCCGGGCTGCGTAACTTCCTCTGTGTCTCTACCACAGCATCCCACCACAGAGCAGCGGTCTTCTTAAAGGTGCAGGGAGGAAATACTGCGAGACTCCGGGGACGCCACGGCCCGGGGAGGGGGGCGGCGAGCAGAGGTGTCCCTGAGCGCCCGCGGCCAGGGGGCACCCCAGCAGGCGGCCGCGGGAGCAAACCTGCTCCTGGGGTGAGGGGTCGCTGTCTACACATGGCCTTCGGGCCCGGGGGCCAGCGGGTCCTTATGCGCAGGACGCATCCTCTGCCGGCAGCGCGGGTCAGGCGCGGCGGGGTTGCAGCGTCCCTCTCCAAAAGCGGGAGGGGGTGGTGGTGGAGGGTGGGGGGGCTTCCGGGGTGCCGGCGCCCGTGGATGTGGGGGCTGCCCCATCGGCACAAGGAAGCGGCCGAGGGAGTCGGGTCCCCCACCGCAGCAGCCCAGGGCTCCAGGCTGCTCCTTTCTCTCTCTGCGAAGGGCTGCCACCCAGAAGGCCCGGAGCAGTGGGTAAAGGGGTGGGTGGGTGGATTTGGGGAGATGGGGAGGGGGAGCATCTGAGCGCACAACCAGAGCCTGGATACCAGCTGACACATCGCCGCCTCCACCCTCATGGGCCCTGCTCAGAGAAGCCAAGACAGCGCTCTGCAGGGAGTGCAGCACAGGGGGGCAGGGGGCCGGCTGGGGGCTCTGTGCCTCCCTGGGGCAGGGCTGGGAGCAGGCTTGGGAGGACTCTGGAGAGGCCCCGCAGTGGCCACTGAGTCGGCACCTGCGGGCAGCCCTGGGCTCTCTGGCCCCTGGAGGGTTCCTGCCAGCCTGCTTCCTGGGGCTGTGTGGAGGGAGGGCTTGCACTGTCCCCAGCAACTGGTTTGGGGGTGCTCCTGGCTTCCTCAGGAGGGTGGGCTCTTGATGCAGTGCTCAAGCAGCCAGCACTGCATCAAGAACAAAAGGCCTGAGGACAGAGAGAGAGAGAGAGAGAGAGAGAGAGAGAGAGAGAGAGAGATTAGTCCAAGGTCACAGAGGGTGTCAGAAAGGGGAGCAAGTGTCCCACCACACTGCCAGCCCTTACCTCCTCACCCCACCTTAACCCTTCCCTGCTGTGCCCCCAAGCCTGGAGAGAGGGTTGCGCTGCTGAATAACCCTTAGAAGCTTGCGACAAAGCAGGCAGAGGCTGCAGAGTTAAGGACGGTTATCTGCTATGCTAATAATAATTAATAATAATAATAATAGTAATAATAATAATAATAATATTTATTGAACACCTGTTTTATGGCAGCCTCCACTTAAGTCCATTTCTGTGCTTTTCCACTGCTTCTTCCCCCAAGATCTGCGACAGTGTGACTGCTCTTGGTGGAGTCCCCACTTGAAGGTCACACGGCTCAGGCAGGGGCTGGCCTGGGCTACTGAGCTGGGTTCGCTGGGTGGCAGAGCTCTGTGGCTGCCTGACTTGCTGCTTCACCAGGCCGTGGTGCCCATTGCTCCAGAGCCTCGGTTTCCTCACCTGTCAACTTGGGCCAATTTGCCTTCGTTTTCTGAGAAGGCAAGGGAGGTCTGTGCCTGCGCTTTCTCTCTGGTCCCTCCCTGGCATCCAGGAGAACAGACGCAGGCCAGCCCTGGTCTCCAGTGGCCTGGTCTCAGAGCACCGAGCGGAAGGAAGCTGGCAGGGATGGGGCACAGCGCTGGTGCTCTTAGAGCCTGCAGAAGGGCAGAGCCAGGGCCCCTGGCACAGGGTGAGTGATGACCCAGCCACCCTCAGCCTGCTGTCCCCCAGGCAGGGTCATCAATCCCTGGAACAGCGTGCTGCTCCATCATCATCTCGGTGCCCGGGTGCTGTCAGCGTTAGCCAACAAGACATGCAGGAGGGCGCTTCCCACTCACAGCCGGACAGACCCAGAGCAAGGGCTGGGCGCGGCCCCTATGCTGGCCAGGCTGGGCCTGGCAACCTGGATGCAAAGCTGTACGCACTAGAGAAGGTTTTCCACTGCCTCCCTTGCAACCTCCCACCCGGGGCGCTTTCTGACTTGGCATTGAGCTGAGGCCAACGGGCTTTTGCTGAGGCCCATGGTGGAGCCTCAGACCTCAGGTTTTCCCACCGGCAGGCCCCAGAAGTCAGGGGGTAGAAGCAGGAGCTCTGGGATGGGAGTCAGCACGCTGAGATTTTCTTGGCTCAGTCCTTAAGCAGCTGTGTGTCCCAGGGGAAATCTCTCCCTGTGGCCAGCCTCAGTTTGTCCCTCTGTACAATGAGGGGATCTGTCCCGAAGGTGGTCCTTGGCCTACAGCCTTGGGACTGCACCCCACTCAGCCTCCAGGAGATGGAGTTCCTTTTAAGGAAACAATGAAGCCCATCTCCAGGCTGGGGGACAAGCAGGATTTGGGCCCCTGAGGGACCAGGTGGCTGGGGGACTTTCATTTTTGAAAACTGTTAAGGTTCCTGCCAACGGATGGCCTTTTCCTAGCATTGAAAAGACACAGTGCAGCGAGGTCGGGAAAGCATTAATGAATCTCCCCCAAAATCATCGATGGCTGTCTCTCGCCAGCCGCCTAATCATCTCCTGCAATGGTGGGATTTTTGACTCTGCAGAGCGGTTCTGATTTGAATTGTGTACACGGAATCCACTATCAAAAAGCATTTGCAGAACAAGGTGTTTAATTTTATTCCATTTAGGTTTTTTTTTTTTTTGAAGCATTGTATATAATCAAGTCTACACACATCCAGTGGATATTCCATATGCACACACCATGAAGCCGCACACCGGAGTGTGAGCAGGGAGACGGGGCACTGCAGGCTTCCGTGTATATATTCCCTCTACACCGCTCCGTCGCAGCAGGGAAACATGTACAGGATAGTTAAGTAATAGAAAACTACAAAGTCAGGCGCAGAAATAATCCACCAGCTCTTCAAGGAGAGGTAACCGATGAGAGTTGCGATGGTGACAGGTAATCCAGCCCTTGGGGGATTTTGAGGAAGACAGCAAACCCTAAAGCTGACAGACAGAAGGACAGGCAGATCAAAGGAGCTCGTGCTGATGCTTAAAAGGAATACAGACTCAAAAGCCACCACTGCCACCTTCTCCCCTAGGCCTGCTTCACTCTGTTCGTTTGTGCCAGGCTGAGCTTTGGATTCTCTAAGAAACTCTTTGTCTGCGTGACCTTGAGCGGCTGCGAGGCAGCTTAGGAAGGTGGTAAGAGCCCCTGAACTGCCCAGGACCATCCAGGGCTTTCTAGATCTCCCTGGGCCCCTGTTCTACAGCCAAGGCATGGGGGAGAAGGACCCAGACCCCAGCCCAGGGTGCTCTCTAAGGTGACAGCTCCTGGCAGCCACAGAGGCTGCCAGAAGCACTCGGACTCCTCCCTGCCAGTTCTCAGCTCTAATCTCTAGACCATACTCCCATTAATTATTATTACCATATTAATCATACATGTGATTAATTCAGTAATGGTGATTCATAATTGATTGCATTTTATATGGTGCCTTTCATCCACACATCCCCCAAGATGTGCGCTGCCTACAAGAGACTCATAAAGCAGGACCTGTTCTTCGCTGGTCTGCATTTTGTTGGGCACACTTCTCTTCACAGGGGCCGGGGGCTGCTGGTCTCTGGGCACACTGGGCTTCCCAACCCCAGCTCCATGCCCTCTCCCTCCCAAGGCCTTGTCCAGTGATGGCCATGCCGGGGAGTTGCATGGACCCCACTCCCTGGGCAAAGCCAACCTGACTCTGTGGGCAGTTGGTGTGACAGGGCAGCTCTGGCCCAGGGCTCTTGAGCCTTATTCCTTAGCTCTGTGACTCTGAGGAAGCTATTTCCCACTCTGCCTCAGTTTACCCAAATTAAAAATCAGCAACAGGCTGAGGATATAGCTCAGCAGTACCGTGCCTGTCGGGCAGCACAAGGTTCTGAGTTCAAGTCCCAGAACCATCACCCCCAGTAGTCTCCATCTTCCCAGGGTTATTATACAAATTACATGAAATGATGTGCCCTGCATGGCAGGTGACACGCAGCGAATGCTTGGTGAGTAGAAGCAGCAGTTTTAGGACCCTTAGCCTGGTCCTACCAGTGGCAGCTTCCTGACTAGATTCATCTCTTTTCTTCTCTGTGTCTCAGTTTTCTTAGCTATAAAATGGGATGATGGGCCCACCTGGAAGGTTCCTTCCAGGTCTGAAGTGAGTGACCACAGTGGCAGTTGGGATCTGGGGCTTCGAGGAAGAGTAGCCACTAACTCACTGTTTCCCAGTTCTGCCTGTGACTGTGTGTCATGGCCCCTGGCCCAGCCTTAGTTGTTACACCTGGAAAATGGGCACACCAGCACACCCCGGGACCTAAGATTGTCAGGAGAAGCTGATGAGTGAATGCCTGACCCCAACTGGGCTGCTAGAAAGGGATCTGCAGGCTGGCAGCGGGGTCACGCACTCAGGCCTGTGTGCCGCGAGATCCTCCTTTCCACTTTGTCACCACACTGCTATTCTCTCCCCACTGCCCAGGCGGGAATACTGAGGGCTGAGCACCATCCCAGGTTGCTTTGCTCGGGGCAGGGCCACAGTTTGGACGCCGGTGCGGGGTCAGACCTGAGCTTATTGTTCCAGGATTTTCTCCTGGGCCGCAGCTGTCAGCAGAGGGCACAGGAATGTGCGTGGCTTGATGCCCCCCTGAGCATGCGCAGGGTGCTCTGGGCGGTCAGATGGCCCCATGCGTGGATGAAACGCCACCAGACAGCCCGCTTGGCCGGCGGGGTCTTTCTCCAGAAGCTGGCCGGAGTCGCCAAGAACTATGTCCCCTTGGCTGTCTCCTCTGAGTTCCAGTGAAGCGCAGCCCAGAAGGGAGAGCCCTAGCTCCCCCAAGGAGGGAGGCTGCTGGGAGGACAGAGCCGGGCCCCTCCGACCCGAGGGACCAGCGGGGAGCCGGGGTGCAGCAGCAGGGCACAGGAAAAGCTGCCCAGTGCTCAGGCGTGCTGGAGCCCAAGTCCCCGGGACCCAGAATTCTGAGGCAAGATGCAGAGGAGTGCGAGGGAGCCAGGCGCAGTGCTGTGTGCCCACACATGCCCCTCAGGAGGCCGAGGCAGGAGGATCCCTGTGAGATCAAAGCCAGTACGGGCAACTTTATTCAAGGTCCCCGCCTGAACGACATTGCTAGACCTTGTCTCAAAAACAGAGAATGAAAGTAGCACTTAGGCCCTCTATGAGACAGTGGCAGAGCCCTGCCCGCCAGGGTCTCAGAAGGCACCTCTCTGCAAGGAATTCTGGGCTACTTGCTGAGCACCCACTATGTGCAGCAGCCCCCAGGGTGCACAGGATGATGGCTCCACATCTCTCCCGTGCACCTTATTAACTACTATGTGCTGGCCACAGGTCAAGCCCAAGAGGCCCCGTAGATTGAGGAAGTGAATGTGGGTACACATGACACGGGCGTGAAGTGAGTGTGGGGTGCAGGGCTGGCAGTGCGGGCTAAAACCATGTCGGGCACCTCAAAGTAGCCATGGAGGTGAATCCTGAGGCTCAGTTCAGGCCAGGAGACCGAGAAGCTCAATGCTGAGCCCCGGCAGCACCACCACCCAGGCTGTGTGGGGTCCAGACCTCCCCTCCTACCCTGCGGTCCTCGGTGTCCTCACTGTCAAGTGGGACATCTTGTGGGGCCAGGGCCCAGAGTGGCTGGCCATAGGCAGGGCATGAGCAGGATGCTGGTGCTGGTGCCTCCTCCCCCAAAGCTTCTGCTCAGGATGATGGGTGGAGAAGGCCTCCCTGGCTCAGCAGAGGATGACTAGCAGGGCAGGCAACCCGGCTCACCTGCCTGGAGGCCTGGGGAATAAGGGGGTCAGGCGTCTCCCAGCCCAGCTGGGCTGCACTCCAACCCAGCCTCCCCTCACCTCCCTGGCCCTGGGCCTGATGTTGCCCCTCCCAGCACGGGGAGCAGGAGGTGCAGCTGCAGCGCAAACCCCTTCCCTGTTGGCCTGGCTTCCTCCGGCCAGGTGTGAGGTGGGCTTTTGCAAATGATGCGAAAGGTGCACACTGGCATGTGGGGAGGAGCTGTGCAAAGAGAACAGAGGGGGGTGGGGGGAATCGAAGCACAGCGGGCAGAACACCCTCATAACCCCTGGGAGGCCGAGGCAGGAGAGTCACCAGCCTGAGGACCTTGGGGACATCCTGAGACCGTCTCTCAAAAATTCAGTAAAGTTCTGTAGCTCAATGTGAAGGCCCTGGGTTCAGGCCCCAGAAAGAAAGGGAAGAAAGGAAACTGTGCTCTCAGCAGGAGGATGCTGCCGCCCATCCCATCCCAGCCCTCGAGGGGAGGAAAACAGTTTTTCTTCTTTCTTTCTTTCTTTCTTTCTTTCTTTCTTTCTTTCTTTCTTTCTTTCTTTTCTAAACTTTATTTATTTATATTACGGCCGCTCAGCGTCCCCTGGGGGTGGGACTGGCGCAGCATGTGGTGCCGGGGATTGAACCGCAGTCCTGGCAGTTGCCTAGGCTTGCCTAAGCAGGTGCCGTAGACAGCTGAGCCATCTCGCCGGCCCCCAGTTTTTCTTCTTTACGGAGCAGGTAATCTGGGACCCAGCGTGGCAGAGCAGCTGTGGCCTTCCTCTCAGACATGTGCTGATCGCAAAATAATTGACCCAGTTATAGAAATACCTGCTCCCTCCCACTCCCCCAGGACCCTGGGTGGCCTGCCAGTGTAATGTCCCTGCTCTAGCCCCTGCCTCACAGCCCCTGATTGTCACTGCCACAGAAACAGAGTCCCAGCTTGCAAAGCCCCCTTGTGTGCGTGCGAGGGCAACGCCCTGACTGTGGCCGAGCTGGGGGCAGAAGTCCCTGTGACAAAGACCGCTGAGCATCCTGAAGGCACCCACAGCGTGAGGAAGCAGTAAACTGACAGGAACGCCCCCTCGTCCCTGCTTCCGTGTGTGTTGGCCGCAGCGACTTGCTCATTAAATCGTCCAGGACGAGGCCACCACTGGCTGGCAGCTTCCTGGTCTGTCAAGCACTGGATTCTAAGCACCCTGCGGCCCTGCTCTGCACCCTGCCAAAGGGCACACAGCCCGCCTCCTCCCTGCACAGCCCTGGGGCCTGTGCAATCCAGCCTGGGAGGCGCATGGGACAGGGTCCTCTCTCACCCTTGTGGTCCCCACCCATGGCCAGTCTTTTCCTCTCAGAGAAGAGCTTCAGGATTGGGGTTCTCTGGAACACTCTGGAAGCGCAGCTCCTGTCCTGGGAACCGGCCTTGATTTCTCCTGTAATTGCTCTTGGCCTAATGGATGGAGACAGCTCCCGATGACGCCGGTCCCTCACCCCTCTGACTTTGCTGGCCATTACCCGTGACCCCAAGCTGGCCACACTTAGCTCCCGCCTCTGTGGCGTGTTAATGGAAACTCCACTTCCGGCAGGGCTCCTCCACTTCCCTGGGGTCCTAGCGGGCCTCTGCCTTCCCTCTCTGGGATCCTCGGCTGGCTCTGGCCTCTTGTTCCCACCCCTTACTCCTTGGTCCAGATCAATAGAGTAAACGCAGTCGTGAGGCTGGGACTGAGCAGCCAGCGGTCAGCTGGCCAGTGCTTTGCTTTTCAGGTTGTCTGAGGGTTGCAAAGACACCGCTCCTCACACCCCACTCCCAGAGGGGCTCCCTAAAGTTTTGCTTTTTTGAGCTCGGGATTTGGCGTCTTCTCTGTGGTCTTGCCAACTCCAGGACCCAAAGCTGCTGTGATGGCCCGTGTGCTGGTCCTCTTTCCCTTCCTGTCCATTCCCTGGGGCTCAGCTGGGGCCCCTGCCCTTGGCTCTTGACACCGCTGGGGGTCTGAGTCACCTGTTGGTGGGACAGTGGCCAAGTGCAGCACCCAGAGGAGCAGGTCGTCAGCCCCAGTTACAGCAAGAATCCCCGGGCCAATCCCTCACGCCGCGGCTCTCCCACGGCTCCCGCCTGCCGGGAGGTGGCGATCGGAAGCTGGACCTGCAGGGGGTGTGAGACCTAAGTGAGACCAGGCTGCCAAGAGCAGGCTGAGCCTTAGCGCTGGGGGCTCCCCAGCCTCAGCACAGGGCACTAGCGGTCCCCTGCTGCAGAAAGTACTCAGCACCTCAGGGGAGCAAGGGCCACCCTTGGCTCAGAACTCAGGGACAGTGAATCAGGGCAACGTGGGACATGCAGTATTCGTGCATGTCAAGGAACGTGACAGTTCTGAGCTCCTCGCTCTCCAAAGCCAACCTCAAGCACTCCTCCACTGTGACACCAGCGTCACAACCTTCCGCTCTCTTCTGATCCCTGCACAACAGACTGAAGGTTCAGCCTGGCTGCCAGTGCTTTTATTGTCCCCACCTCACAGATAGGCAAACTGAGGCTCTGAGAAGCGAAACAACTAGTTCCAAGTCCTACGTAAGGATTCGAAGCCAGACCTGAGCCCCCATGGTCTGGACCTCTTGCATCACACACACCTGACCTCCCTCAGGCTTGTCACACTGGCCCAGGGGCTCTTGTCCTTCCTAATCCTGTTCCCTACAAGCTCCGAGATCCTGCACTGTCTCCACCTGCGTGTCTGGGACTCAGGTCTTCATCGGCAGGGCAGTGAGCGGCGTGGTGCCGCAGGCAGGTCCCTCGCCAGAGGGAGTCTGTGCTCGCCCAGCACAAACGCTTTGCTGAACATCAGCAGAATGACAGCTCCCCAAGGAGTGAAGCCACGCCTCGCAAGCTGGCTTTTCAGAAGCACGGCATTAGAGCACCGTGTGGCCACACAGGTGAGCCCCAGAGCAGCGAGGCGCGGGCCAGGGGAGCACAGGGGCAGCGGGCTCATTCACCCCTGAGCGCCTGGGTCTGGCTTTTGGGTTTTTGTCTTTGCCAGGGTCAAGTCCAGAAATGTACCCTGTGGGAAGTTCCCTTTGTGGCTAAAGGTCAGGAGAGCACCAGGCGATTGCTGTCCCTCCTCGGACTCTCGGCCCCCCCCCCCCCAGGGAGACCCAACTCCTTGGCCTGGTGTATGTGACGAGACAGCTTACAGAGTACGCCCCTTCGGCCCGGCCCTCAACAACGGCACACCGCTCTGCCGCTGGTCAAGTGGGCTTTGAAGGACGGCGCCACCTGCGTTTGTTAAAGTGCTGAAGGATGTTGTGCTCAGAGTCCTAGCGCTCAGTTCTGAGCCACCGAGGTCACTGAGCCACTTTCCAGGCCACCCAGGACCCTTCCCTGGAACCCAGTAGATCTAAATGTCTCCAAAACCAAGCAGCTCCCTGGGCCAGCACCTGGCATGGACGCAGAGACCTCCGGCCAAGCCCTTCCACCATGGTGCATTTTTTATAAACTATCACTGAGCTGTACCCTCAGTCCTTTTTACAAGATTTTTAGATGGATTCTCATTCATTTGTCCAGGCTAACCTTGAACTTGTGATCCTCCTACCTCATAGCTGGGATTATAGGTAGACAACACTGTGGCTAGCTATCCCCAGTGCATTTTATAAGCAGAGAGAATAGTGGCTTATAAAGAGGAAGCTTCTCTCTCTCTCTCTCTCTCTCTCTCTCTCTCTCTCTCTCTCTCTCTCAGATTCCAGGATGGAGAATTGGGGTGTAAAGAGGTAGCTGATCACAGCAGCACACAGAGGGTATGTTCAGTGGGATCCATGTTCGCAGGATGCAGTGCTGCAATCGACTACTCCTGGCTGTCCAGCAGTAGATTTGTGATGTCTGTCTGGGGAAAGTCACGGCCATGGGGAACCTCGCACCCTTCTCCCTGCTGGAGTGTGAGGTTGCATCTCTGTCTAGCCCACGGACAGCTCAGACTTTGCCAGACACAGACAGGTGCTTGGGAAATGTCTCTAATAGATGGCAAACACGAACCAAGCAACCTGCCATCACTGAGCACCGGCTGATGATAAAGTAGGGGGAAGGGTGTTTGTGAGGGAAATCTGGAGTTCCTTTATCCCCCCATCCCCCTATACCCTCTGCAGCCATTGACTGAGTCTGCCAACTGTGCTTGGGGTGCACGAGGGAGCGCCCCAGTGTAGGAGCAGGAGAGTAGAAGCAGGTGTGAGCCGCTCAGGGTGGGGGTGGGGGGCAGTGCCCTGGCTTCCTCCTCCCTGGCACAGCCGCCCTCTCAGGGCCAGCCAGGGTTATTAATATCCTGCTGAGTCAGGGGTCTCTTGAGTTTCAGCATCACAAGATGCAGAGACAGAGCGCGTCAGACATTCCCGACTCCCTTCTGTCCTCTCTTCCTCCTCCTGCTTCCCATTTGCGCTTCGCTGCCCAGGTTCTACCTGTCAGGAAGACAGTGGTGCCAATGGGCATAGCATCTGGCCTTGGAAGCAACTGGCACGGGGGGCAGAGGGCCAGGGGGAGACTGGGCGGAGCCTCTGCCCTGCCACTCACTCAGTAGATGTCCCACTCGCCTTCCCACTGAGTCCTTTTATATCCACCAAGAGAAGATGAGGGCCCTGTGCACTTTTAGCCCCATGAGATGCTAAAGCCATGGTGCTCATCTGAGGATCCCCAGGACAGACCCTTGGGCCTGCTCCCTAGGGTGATAGCAAGTGCCCGGTAGGGGGCTGCCCTGTGGAGCCTCAGAGGGGGGCCCTATGCAGGGACCAGGACTTTAGGCCGCCCACCCAACCCGGACTGCCACTCATGCCCATGCCATGTTGGGCTTGAGCCTGGTTGCTGGTGCCCCACGCACTGTGGGCTATGAGCTCCGGGTGCGAGCCCGGCCTGCCGGCCTAGTGGACTCGGGAGCTCCAGGCCCAGCCTGAAGTAGGTGCTCAGTAGGCACCGCTGTGGCCCGAGAGGCGGGCGGGTGGCAAGGAAGAGGGAGGGCGCACCGCTGCTGCTCAGTGGCTCCTGGGCCCTCAGGTAGAGCTGGGCCATTACGGCTTCACAGGAGCAGCACAGCTGCTAACTGGAACACTTAAGGTCCACTTTCTTTCTAATTCTTGCTATCACAGACTGGGCCCAGTCAGCCTCTCCAGACGAGAAGGTCTCCACTGCCAGCCCTTCCGGTGCACAGCCTTGGGTCCTCAACCGGAAAGCCACCCCCAGCGTTCAGGCAGGGCGCCCACCTCAGGAGCCGGCACACGGTCGGTGTGTCCGCGCACCCCGCAGGCGTTCCTTGGCGTAGCTGCGGAGGAGGAGGAGGACGAGGAAGGAAAGATGGAAACTGCATCGACAATGGGGAAAAAGCAGGAGGGTGACTTGGATGACAACAGTGACATGCTTCAAAAAGGCTGGAAGAAGGGCCAGCCAAATAGCTCAGTGGATTGAAGCACCTGCAAGCAGGCGCAGAGGCCGGGGGTTCGATCACCAGGCCTGCCACGCTGGCCCCGTCCCTGGGAGTGCTGACACAGCAATTGAGACTGGGCATGGTGGCATGCGTCTGAAATCCTAGCTGTTGGGAGGCTTTACACAGGTGGATCACTACGAGTCTGATC
>PVKN010000949.1:34276-49734 GCA_004027915.1 Capromys pilorides
AAAAAAAAAAAAAAAAAAAAAAAAAAAAAAAAAAAAAAAATTAAAAGGCAGCTTGGGCTGTAGCGGAGCAGGAAAGCCCTGGGTTCAAGCCTCATTACTGGAAAAAAAAAAAAAGCAAAAGCCAAAACAACTAGAAGAAAGGAGCTTGAATGCTTTCACTATAAATAAATGAATGATACCTTTTACCCTGATGTGAGCTTTATTCACACTAGATAATACAATCCTTACATGCCTATTTAAAATGCATGTATATATTTGTAAAACAAATATATTTTTAAAAATCAGTGCTATTAGCAACTTCCATCACCGATGTTCCCATCCCCCTGCCCCGGGCTGCAACCATGTGGCCCCTCATTTCAAAGGAGAGCCCCAAAGCCCAGAACCTCTAAGCCACTGGCCCAGGGTCACCCAGCTGGTGGCCGCCACGTACAGCGTGGTGGAGCAGGGTCCCCGAAGCCTTCTCTCGCTGAAGATTCCTTTTAAACCCAGGGTCAGCAGCAGTCGGGGTGGCTGGGAGCAGCTTGGGCATTGCGGTCCGGCAGCAGGGGCGAGGACGGTGGGCAGGCTGGACCGACGCCGTTCCTGTGCCCACTTGGACCCATGGTGGCAAATAGCTCCTGCAGCGTCTCTTCACAGCGTGGGGGCCTTGGGCACAGGTGGGGCATCAGGGGCCCGAGCGCTGGGCTCAGAGGCTTGACCCCGCCCCTGCCTTTGCAGGGCTGAGATCTACAGTGGACACAGGAAATGACATTTGGATGAAGGGAAAAACACCCAAGAGGCTGCTCCTCCCGTCACTCCTGCTCCCTGGGCGCCGTGCTGCATTCCATGGCAACAGCATAAATTCACACTCTGCGGCGGGGATGAATGCTCCTGCCAGCTGGACCCGGCTTCGTCACAGTGGAGACCCAGGATTAGTACGGCTGGGAGCACAGCCGCAGGGCATGGGACCCCCGGGGCAGCGACCAGCCCGAGCCTCTCTGGCTGGCCACTTAGCTTTCTTGACTCAGTGTCCAAGGATGGGGTGAGGAGATCTGTTTCCCTTAGCAAGAGTTGATTCTTGTGGCTCAAGAGAAGGGCCTTGGGGCAAAAAGAACTGGGTTCAAATCCCAGCTGGACTAAGAGCTGGTTGTTCCACCTAGAACAAATGTGCTCTGCTCTCTGGGACTCAGCTTTCACATCTGTACAATGGGTGTGGTAACATCTCCCTTTGGCAAACGGTGGCAAAGGCAAAGTCCTCCGCTAGTGGCAAGCGACAGGTATGAGGGGACTCTGGAAAATTCTTCTGGAGAATCACGGTTGACTTTTCAGGAAGAGATCTGTTGGAGGAAGAAAGGGGTTCTTTTAATATTTAGCATTCTGTCCAAATATTTCCATTTTTGTTTTTGACACAGGGTCTCACATAATAGATCAGCCTGGTCTTGAGACTCTATGTAGCCCAGGCTGGCCTAGAGCTTGTGGCAATCCTGCCTCAGCCTCCTAGGTGTTGGGATTATAGGGGTACAACACCATGCCCCACTTTATTAAAATATTTTATATCTGCCAGGTACAAACTATGTCCAACATAGTGAGCTCCTGGCCAAAACAGTGAGAACCTGTCTCAAAAACAACAAACAGAAGATGAATGTATATAAGGCCACATGCCACGTATCAGCGTTTGGTTGACAGTGGACCACAGAGCCCACGTCAGTGGGACCGTAGAATGTGGCCTCAGTGGTGTCACAGTTGTGATAACATGAGGCACAGTCCTCGCAGGTGCAAGTGAGCGCAGGCATCCACGAGCCCCCTGGCAGCCCCTGTCCCTGCACTGCGCGGTCCAGGCGCTGACGAGGGCGGTATGGCCTCCTGATGCACTTTCAGACTGAGTCCTTGGCCTTTAAGTCACCTGCCACACGGGCTGAGGACCTGGCATGGACCCCAGGGACCTGAAGAGATGACGGGCTGAGGTGGAGGCACTTGGATTGCATCTTTTTTTTTTTTTTTTTCAGTACGGGGGCTTGAACTCAGGACCTTGCACATGCCAGCTAGGTGCGTATTCTACTGAGTTCTCTCCTCAGCACCTGGGTTGCATCTTTGGACAAAGGAGAAATTAATCTGCAGAAGACCACAGTCTTGGGGAAAAGAGCAAAAGGACCCCACATGGGGTTGCCGGGTTCTGTCCACTGTCACTTTCCTGAGTCCCCTGGTCTTTCAGAGGCTGAAGAGGAAAAGAGCCATTCTCACACACGCCACGGGTCGCTCCTGGTGGAGGAGGTGGCGTCTGTGACTTATATGCTAAGGATCTTGCGAAATGACAATGCCAGCAAGAATGACAGGGACCAAGCAGGGAGTGAGCCAAGGGCGAGGGACCTCGGCAGAGCCAGAGGTCGCAGCCAACCTGGGAATCTGGGGAGAGGCGTCCAGGCGCCCGGTTCCTTATTCTTGAGTAGGTTCACATTTTGTGTTTTCAGATTAGAAAGTAAAAACAATTACATTTTATTTCAAAGATACCAGCTCTTGCGCCACAGAAGGTCGAGTGAACAAATGGAGTTATTACTATCTGGGCGCACGACAACGGAATTGTGTCTTGATAGTTTGATTTATTTTCACCGCTATGTCTTAAGCTCTTCTCTGAGAGGGGCTCTGAGCTGGGCCCTGCAGAGGCGAGGTGACTCGGTTGGTTCCCCGCCTTGGTCAGGGTGAAGGTCGTGCCCAGGCTGGTGGCCAGGGGACAGTAAGCCTTCGTCTTCCATGCCAGCTCCTGGCAGTGCGCCTGCACCCTGGAGCTGCCGCTAGAGCGCTGCAGCATGAATGCACAAAACAGAGCCTCTGACAATGCAGGGGACAGAAATGGTGAGGCCAGCAATGGGGGCGATGGCTGGGGACTCCCCGCCCTGGTCCTGGGGTCACCCGGGAGAGTTCGATGGCGGCTGAGGCCTGGCCCGTGCACCCTGGGGTCTAGGTCGTGTGTGATTCTGCACAACATCTGCTCAGCCACACACCAGGCCCCGTGCAAGCAGGGCGGGCGGGTGGGGAGCAGGGCTGGGAACACCGCCTTCCCGCGGGAGCAAGTCCACACCTGCCCAGCCCTCACTGATGTTAAGGACAGCAATCAGGTTAGGAGGGCATAATTGGATAATTCAATTGCTCTTCTCGGAGTTGCTGTTTAATTAAAGGGGATGAAGTCTGAGCTGGGAGGCAGGGGAGGCGGGGCAGAGAAGAGTGAGCTTCCAGCAGTAGGAACTGGCAAGGGGGGGAGCATGCAAGGCGGGGAGCCGGCCGAGGAAGGGGGTCCTGCTGGCTCGTGCGCATGGGAGCGAGCGGATAATGAGATTGGCTTGGATCAACTCTCGGCCTCTGAGCCAAGGGGCATCGAATCCACTTGTACTTCTAGCACACCGCATCCTGCAGCACCCTGGCTCCTTGCTGTGCCCCTGGGAGGGCCCTACACGTTGCTGTGCCTCAGTTTCCCCCCTCCAGGCCACAAGGCAATCGATGACAGAAAATGAGGGACTCTTTATGGCACTTGATGCTTTTTGATTGCGTTTTGTTTACTTTCATTATTTTGTCTGTGTGTGCGTATGTGCGTGTGTGTGTGTGTGTGTGTGTGTGTGTGTGTGTGTGTGTGTGTGTGTGTTTTTGGATGTACCCAGTTAAGTACTATTCCACGGGCTATGGGTGGGGATGGTATTGTCACTCCCCTCAGGGTGTCTGAGGGTTCCATCCCAGGCTGGGACACACACACGCCCAGAACTCCGCAGGATATACATGTGCTTGTTTCTTTCCTTGTTCATTTTTAAGGTAATTCACAAACCTTGAATCTTCAACATTCCTGATGTCGGCTGGGCGTGGAGGTGCACACCTGTCATCCCAGCGCTCTGGAGCGGTGGTTGAGGTGGGAGGATCACAGGTTCAAGCCCAGCCTGGAGAATTTAACAAGACCTGAGCAAGACCCTATCTCAAAATAAAACAGTGGTGGAGTTGTAGCTCAGAGTGAAGGCCCTGGGTTGAGTCCCTACCACGGCACAGATAGATAGGGAGATAGATAGATAGATAGATAGATAGATAGATAGATAGATAGATAGATATAGACCAACAGACAGATAGACAGACAGAGAGTAGATAGAGGTGTAGATAGCCTGATGTCCACACACGTCTTCTGAAACAGGCTCAAGAGACCCCCCAGGCAGAGATGCATCTAGTTTCTCTCGCTCTCCTTGTTGCTTTCAGACTGTTGAGATTTGCTGATAGCCAGTTAGGCATAAAGCCCGGCTGCCACCCAGCGTGCATCTGGTGGAGACGTTCTGTGTGCAGGCCCCTGCTGGGCACCAGTTCGTGCCCCCCTCCCCCCGGTGCTAAGTAGCTCCAGCTAGTGCCCGTGCCTGGCATGGAGCTGAGCAACAGGGTAGGGTGGGGGGACCCTTCCTTTGTGGCAGGTGACGGATGAACGGAGCCACCACGAGGGCAGGACGCGGGCGGTTGGAAAGAGCAAGGGGATGGTGCCTGTTCCCACCAGGACTGCTGTGCCCAGGGAGAGGCCCTTGGAGGGGCTTCCCTGATGTCCTGCAGGGTGGCCCCTAAATCCTCCCCAAAGCCCAGGGTAGCTGCTCCCAACCCCAGACCCGGGTCCCCAGCCCTGGTTCTTGCACAGAAACTGAGGCCCGCTGCCCTTCGGGTGACAGTTTGGGGAAAGAACCCAAGCTCAGAGGGCTTCGGGGATGCCAGTCCGGGGCAGCAAGCGCAGAAGTCAGGAGTGAGTGCCTCGCGTGGAGGAATTTAAGGGTCATTAATATGAGTGGTGTCGTTCGAATAGAACCCAGGCAGGGCTCTAATTAATCATCGTAAAGGCGGCTTTGCTCCCACTTCCGGGCTGTGTTTTTCGTCTGCACGTCTCCCCAGGGTCTTCAGCCTCTGGGAGTCGTGACTGGAGGCGACTGCCCCATTCCCCAGGAAGCCTTGCTGGCCTGCAGCGCTCTGGCTGCACCCCCCCCCCCCCCCCCCCCCCCCCCCCCCCCCCCCCCCCCGTCAGCAAGCCCACGAGGCTGCCACGAAGAACAGCAGCTGCAGAAATGATGCTCGTGCGTTCACTCAACAAACCACAAAGTACCCGCCACGCCCTGGGCCCACCCTGGGCTCTGAGCCACAGGCTGAGGCACAGCTGTGGCAGACAGCGCAGAAGGGCGCATCGGGAGAGGACTGGGCACCAGCTGTGCCCCAGCGTGCCAGGCAGGCTTCCTGGAGGAAGAGGCAGGAAGCTGAGTCCTGGAGTGTGGCTAGGAGGGGCCGGGAGATGTATGGGTGGGCGGTGCGAAGGTCCACAGGCAGGAAGAGAGGGCCAGGTGTGAGAACCCCAAGTCTGACTGCTGTGCACATTGAAAGTATCCTCGCTGCTCACAAATGCTTCCTGACAGCATGGCCTGCGAGAAGAAAGCAGCTCAGCGTCTGTCAAAGGAGACAAGCAAACAAAACATAGATGGCCGTGCAATGGAATAGTATTCAGCCATGAAAAGGAATGCCGTATTGGCTCCTGTTGCAGCATGGAGGAACTAAAATCACCTTGCTACGTGAAAGAAGCTGAATGCCTCATGGCTCACAACACCCATCTATAGGAAATTCACAGGGGGCCGTGGAGGCTGCCGTAGGGAGGGGGAGGAGGGGACTGCTGATCTCACAGCTTTTCTAGTCATAACCCCAGCACAGACACAAGCCAGTTTCTCAGCTCCACAAGGCAGGCCTCTAGAAGCTGCCGTGAAGATGGCCTAGCCGTCCCAGTGCCAGGGGCCATAGCTCACACACGGCAGGTGCTTACACCAGGGCACCAGGGATGGCCGGCATCCTCCCGGGTGGCCCTGGGCCTCCGCAGTCCTGCCCGGCTCACAGAGAAGGCAACCACAGCCTAGAAACGAGAGGCACAGTCAGGCGTGGTGCTGCACCTCTGTAACTCCGGCCCTCCAAGAGGCCGAGGTGGGGGATCGAAAGTTCAAGCCCAGCCTGGGCAACTTACCCCCTCAGCGAGTCTCTGCTCAGATGAAAAATCAAAAGGCTGAGGGTGGAGCTCAGTGTGCAGGCCCTGGGCTCCATCCCTGCCCTGCAAGAAGAGGAAGGAGAAGGAGAGGAAAGGGAAGGAAAGGGGAGGGGCGGAGAGAGAAGGCGAAGTCATGTCCCTGAATCACACAGTGACTCTGGGGTCACCAGTTTCTACATCAGGCCTGCCCAGCTCTCACACCCCTGCTTGTCACAGTGGCCCTCTGTGGCTTCCTAAATTATAAACTATTTAAGGAAAAACATCTGCTGAAACTCCTACCCCTGGCTGGCCCCTAACGGGGCTTCCCTTCTGCTGGCAAAATCTGGAGGCCTCTGTTCATCCCAGGATCGGGGGCAGGAGGAGGGAACGGTCTGAAGTAGACACAGGGCTCGAGGGCCTGGGCTGCAGGGTTACGACCTGCCTTGTTCTCCATGCAGTCCTGCGAGTGTGGCCCTCGGACAGTCGTGTTCCCGTCCAGGCCGCCTGGAGCAGCCCCGAGTCCGTCTTTGTTGCTTTACGGGTGACCAAGGACAAGGCTGGTGTCACCTGCCTGATGTATGGCTTGGCCACCAAGCACACCGTGTGGCCCCCGACGAGCGTGTCCTCCTCCCAGACCATCGTTGATGGCCTTGTGGCTTCCTGTGGGAGCCATGAGCCTCATTTTTCCAGAAGCTTCCTCCGGGTGGTCACGGGAGAGCCGCACGGCAGTCCACTCTGCAGGGCTGCTTGTGAGCACGCGTCAGGCCTTGCAGCACCGCAGCCACCTCAGGGATGGTTCTGAGGGGACCCTGGCGAGGGCAGGCACGACCGTGTCAACACCCGCTGTGTATGTGTAACAAGGACCTGAGGCGTTTTCCCCGGCTCGCGCCGGCCCTTTATGGAGCACACGCGTTTGCAGCTCTTGGGCGGGTGATTAATGGGCTTCAGGGCTCACATTGATCTGAAATAGAAATACCGAGATGAGGAGGGTGAGGTGACACTTTTATGGACTTGGTTGTAAAGGAAGTGGGAGGACCGAAGGCTGGTGGCCGGTGCAAGGCTACAAAAGACACCGTGAGTCGGGGCCCCATAGCAACAGCCAGGCCAGAAGCCCGCCAGCCCCACCCAGAGACGGAGCCCAAGGACAGAGGTGGGAGGCCACTCCCAAGCCACACTTGACAACAGCAAGAGGAGAGGACCCTGGAACTGCAAGAAGGCCGCATGCCTGGACCCCAAAGAGCAGGATGATGGGGCTGAAGTCCCCTAGGGCTGCAACAAGCACACCAGCCAGACAGCCACGCGGCACAGGGACAGGGAACTCACAGCCCCACCATGGCTCCCCTCCCCAACATGCAGAATGGTGGCCTGCTTGTCCCTCTCCCCACAGAGGAGAGTGGCTCATGGCTCTGGGCTAGAGAGGCCAGGAGCAGCCAGACTCAGAGTAATGGGGCCCGGGGAGGAGCGTGGAGCTGGAGAAGCCCATTAAGACCCAGGCCAATCGATACCGGTGCAACCAGAAGGTTTAAAAACCTCTGTGTAGGCGGCTGCTGCCAGTGGAAGGGACTGGGGGCCTTTGCACCCTGCTCTGGGGAGGGGAGGGAGCAGGGGGACATCTGGGAAGGTGGCAGGGTCCTGGCCTTTAGGGCGGCTGATCAGTTGGGTCAGGCACCCTCAGGGGACACTAGCCAGGCCGTGCGAGCCTGGCCCTAACAGGAAATCTCCCATTTTACAGATGGGGATACTGAGTCCTTCGAGGGAAAGGGTTTGCCAAAGGTCCCCTGGGTAGAAGGTTCCAACTCTGCTTCCACACACAGATGACAACCTCTGTCCAGACCTATGGGCATGCCTGTCCCTCTCTTCTTGTTCTCGCTGGTGAGGCCAGCAGTCTTAGATCTCTCACCCACAGGTTAAAACCTACACTCACTGAGCGCCTGCTCAGGTAGGGCCCCGGCTCAGAGTTTGCTTATGGCTTTGTTTGTTTGTTTGAAATAGGATCTCACTCTGGAGTCCAGGCTGTCTACAAGCTCGGGGTGGTCCTCCTGCCTCTGCCCCCGGAGGGCTGGGGTCACAGGTGTGCGCCACCATACGCACCCCAGTCATTTCACAGTTTGAAGTGACTTCATGGGAATGGTATAGGTCAGAGTCAATGCAATGAGACCAAATTCTCTAAACACCAGGAACGTGGGCTCAGAGAAGTGGACACAGACACTCAGGGCTGCGTGTGCGCTGCCAGGGTCATGCCCTTTGAGGTCAAGTACCACGCCTGCAACCCCAGGCACCCAGGGCTCTCCACGCTCCTCCAGATGCTCTCTTGGGAGCCAATGCCCAGGTGAGAAGGGTGGCAGTGGTGGGTCACGCAAGGAGGGGCCCCTCTCTGATTCTTCCTGTCCCCTGAGGTGCCTGGAACCCTTAATCTGCACCCAGAGTTGACCTCTTGCAAGCTCTGTGTCCCACTGGCAAGACGGGCTCTGGAGTTCCACAGTTGGGTTGAACTAAGCTTTGTCCCATGTTGTCACCTGTGGCTGAACCCCTTCACAGAGGGCTTGTGGGAGCTCGGCCTGGGCTGGGGTGGTGGCACGTTTCGGGGAGCCCCCTACTTCTTGGAGCAGTGCATTCCTCCCACACGCCCATTCCTTGGGGGGCCAGATGGAGGCTGGAGGGAGTGCGAGAAAGAGCCGAGGACACCTCGTGCAGCCCACTAGGAAGCGGCTTTGAGCAGCACTCGAGCTCACCGGCACACTTCCATGCTCCCTGGCGAGTCCGTCCCAGGCCTAGGCCCCCTGTCGGGAGATGGGCGGTGGACTCATAGTAAGTGAACCACTGTGAGCCACTGGTCCCACGGAGGCCTGCGGTGGCTGGTGAAGCTGGGATGCCTCAAAGGACAAGACAAGGCCACAGCGAGGGACACCTGGCTCCAAGCTCAGCAGCTGCAGACGCCTCACTCCGGGGCGGGGACCTTCCTTCCTGGAGACAGCACGGTTCTCAGCTCCTGCCCTGCTTCGGCATTCCCCTCCCTTGTTCTGGTAACTCAATGAATATGGCCGCCCTGAGGAGGCCTTGATCTTAGCCCCCAGAGGATGTCGAGTTCTGCGAGAGGGCTTTCGATCCTCCTCCTGGAGCCCTAAAGTCACGCCGCTTGACTCATGTATTTAAACCTTTGCCGTCCACTTGTTTGGAAGATGCAGACCAGCTCAGTCTGCAATAACTAAGGGATAATATTAACCCAGTAGACATGGGTGTCACGCTAGCAGGAGGCAGGGCCCAGATGGAATTTTCTGTTCTCGGTCTCGCCAGGCAAGAGTGAGTTCTGCTGTTGCTATAGGGACCTGGTCGTGGTGGGTGGGGGTGGGAAAGAGTTCAACTTTAACCAACAAGACCAAGGTGGGATCTGTTCTCTCCCACCCGCCTCCTAGCTGTGACTCACATGGGTAAAGGGAGGGACAGGGACCTCACCTGCTATAGGACCCTGTCCACACGCATGCACTCGGAGGAGCAAGCTGTTAAGTGGTGGAAAGGTGCTGGGCATGGTGGTACGTGCCTGGGATCCCAGCACTCGGGAGGTCAATGGGAAGATTGGTGCAAGTCTGAGGCCAGCCTGGGATACATGGAGAGACCCTGTCACACACACACACACACACACAAACACACACCACTTAAGTAAATAATAAATAATTGGGGGAAGGGGAGGAGGGACCAAAGGACACCACAGGCCTGACTTGACGCCATACGCGTTGTGTCCTGGGTAGCCAGAGGTAGTTCTGTGAGACTCTGGCTGCTGCCGAAGTCAGCGGGGTCACACTGGGCTCTGCCTCAATGTCGCCTTCCTGGAACCAAGATGCCGTGCAGGTAGCAGGCTTGGGAAGGGACCAGGCAAGCGCTGCCTTGCACCCTCAGCTGATTGCTGCAAGTATTGTCCAGTGGGGGCTGGAGCCGTTGCCCATGGAGTTGGGAGGGGAATCTCAGCAGCCCTCTGTGTGCTCCCACATGCACCCCACAGTGGGCGCCAGGAGCCTCAAGGGCCCAGGCCACAGGGTGTGTGTGTGTGTGTGTGTGTGTGTGTGTGTGCATGTGTTGGGTACTGCCCTGGTTGTCATATACTGTAATTTTTAATAGTGGCTATGTCTACTAACTTTATAAGTCAAGGTGCTCCAAAGGTACCTCCCCTACACAACACACACACACACACACACACACACACACACACACGCACACACACACGGGGCATTTATTAGGGGAGCTGTGTCATGCAACAATGGCAACAGGGAAGTCCCACAATTACCATCTGCCAGCTGGAGGACCAGGGAAGCCGGTGCTATGGCTCAGGCCAAGTTTAAAAACCTCAGAGGCAGAGAAGTTTCAGGTGTAACTTGAAGCCCAAGACCAGAGCCCTGGGAATCCGGAGGCCCCTGGTAGAAGTCCCAGGGCCCAGAGTCTGCAGGACCTGGAGTTCTGACCTCAAAGGCTGGGAGAATGTGGGTATCCATCCAGCTCAACAAGAGAGAAAGAGCTGGGCGTGGTGGCCCGTGCCGTGGTCCCAGCACTTAGGAGGCTGAGGCAGGAGACCAGCCCGGGCTACACAGTGGGTTCAAGGCCAGACCCTGAACTACATAGCCAGACCCTGTGTAAAGAGGAAGAAGAGGAAAAGGAGGAAGAGGACAAAGGGACAGGAAGGGTGGTGGGGGACAGAAAGCCACAATATGCCTTTTCTCTGCCTTTTCAGTCCCTCCTGTTTCAGGCCATCGGGTGGCCCCACACACTGGGGAGGTGCATCTTCCTGTATCACCCACTAACCCCAACCCCAATCTCCTCCAGAAGCATCCTGGGACCCATGCCCAGAAGTGAGGCTGTGCCAGCTGTCCGGGTACCCCTTAGCCCAGGGTGGCCAACCCTTCAGAGCTTTCAATGATAGGAACAGCCAGCAGTGGCCCATGCCGCAGGTGAACAGCTGGCGGCGGCCCGTGCCGCAGGAGCACCGCCGCTGCCTCCGTCCAGCCACGTCTGTGCCTCAAATCATCCCAAAGGCCACCTCACCGGATTCTTAAAGTGCAGCTGGTTCTTTCCAGCCAGGGTAAGCTAACTTCAGTATAGCGCTGACTGCCCCTAACCCGAGCCACTGAACCCCCGTCTCCCTGGTTACGAACGTCTTCCGCCTTCTTGTGTGAAGCTAGCATTTTCCTCTGTGAGGAAAGCACTTGGGATTAGTTAAGGCACCAGTGACCCCAGAACACACAGTTGCGATGCACATTATTTGCCCAAAGCAGACCCGACCTATGTGGGCACCGAGAGCAGGATGGGTGGGAAGACCTGGGAGTCCCCAAGATGAATGGCCCCACGTTCTCACCTCCGACTGGCAGAGCTCACGGACAGCTTGGGACAGCAGATTTCCCTGCCAGATTCGCACCCACACTGCCCATGCCCCCTCCGCCCATGCTGTCCGGTGCTGTCCGATGAGCTGTTCACAGTCTGGCACCATCAGTGGCACCGCAGAGTTACTGTGCAGGGCCACAGGTAGGGCTGGCTGGGCTCGCCTGGGTGGTTCTTGTGAGGGGCCAGAGGGGGCACTCTGGGACTCCCCAGAGGCCATTCGGGCCTCATATTCAGCTGGGACTCGGCAACACCCTCACAGCCCTTTCTTGGACCATGGGAGAGCCGATGCGGGGCTCCAGCCTTTGCCCAGGTGCCAGAGCCGAGAACTGGTGTGACATCTATTCGGTCCTCTTGAGAGCCCAGCCTGCTTCAGCCTCTGATGCACACTCACAGGCCGCCAGCTCCTCAGGCCACTTGGGGGACCCCTGCTGCCTCCTGGCCCAGTTCCCTTCTCCAGATTGATCCTGGCCCCTGCATCCCTCTCATAGCCGCTTGGGGCTTCCCCTCACAGTCTCAGAGCTCTGTCCCCAGCCGGGTCCCTCCTGCCAGCCCCACACCATGCGCCCTCGACCTCCCTCCCTCCATCTTTGTCATCCCCACTGCTCCTCCATCAGAGCTTAACATCCAAAGCCCCAGGACTCCCAAGTCCCCCAGAGCCTCTAGAAGGAACCTGGCCTCACCCATACCTCGATCGGTGTCTGCCCAGGTGGATTTCGTCCTTCCAACCGGAAATGTAAGATGACATGGACATGGCTTGATGCCACCGAGCGTGTGGAAGTCTGTTGCAGCAGCAGGAAGCTGGGGCTACTTTCCTTCCCTCACCCTTCCCATAAGTATCCCCCTGAGCACCCCTTGGTTCTTGTCCTTTGTCACTTGTCCCCACTCACTGAGCCCTCTGTGATCTTCAACAATTGAAAGGGCCGATGGTACAGCTCAGCGGCACAAGGCCCTGCCTAGCAAGCCCAAGGTCCTGAGTTCGAGTCCTGATACAAAAAAAATTGAAAGAAAACTTTGAGGCTCTGGGGCCCTTACCTGTATCTGTAGCCTCATCTCACAGGACCAGACCTTTTCGAAAAAACATGCAGCCCAGCAGCAGCGCCACCCCTCCATGCCAGGTCACTGCACTGCTGTCCTGCTATCCCCACTCTGTCCCCTCCACTCTGCTGGCCCACACTGTACCCACAACACCTCCTGGAAGTCACCTCTGCTCCTGCAGAAACTGAGGCTCAGGAGGCTCCACCCGCATCTCAGCTGGGACTCAAGACCTCGGCCTTGCGTGGAGCCCATTGCTGTCCACGACCACCTGTCTGAATGTCACCTCCACACTGGGGACCCACTGTTCATGTCTGGAAGCCTCACAGTGCAAACCTTGAGGACCAGCGGGGTGTGCTGGCCCTGCCTGTGGAACTGGCCTGGAAGGAGGCGGTAGAAGGGCTTGGTGGGACAGCAGTGCAGCCACAGCAGGTCACATCCTGCCTGTTACTCATCTTCCTGGGAAGGAATGGAGCCAGGACAGCTGAAGAAAGGGCACTGCCCAAGCCAAGCCCTATAAATATTTTATAATGCAGAATTTACACAAATCAGCGGAATCCCGGTGTAAAGAGAGGAGATGGAGTCCATTTGTCAAAGGAAAGGAGATCTGCTAAGTGCAGGACAGAAAATTCTAGAAGGGCCTAGGGAGCTCCAGATGCGAAAAGTCCATGCAGAAATTAGCCAGACACCTGAGCAAACAGAAAAAAGGGAGCGTCAGCTGTTCCGGGGATTCCAGCAGCCTCCCTGCCTGCTGTAGCCAGCTTGCCCGGGAACCTGTTGCAGGAGGCGGGTGGGGGCCAGGGCCAGGTGCAGCGGGCAGGGCCTTCCCCAGGACTCAGATGTGCCTGGGGGTGCGCAGCCTCACCCGCACACCCCAGCTCAGATGTCGGGTGGTGACCAGCTGGGAACCCGAGTTGGGATAGGCAATATCCAAGGCTGGCACTAACTGGGAGACTGTGGTTGCGAAGGGGCCGTTTAGGTCCTGGGAAGGAAGAATCTTCCAAGCTGAAAGCAGCTCCTGACAGGCTCGGCCTTGGGGAAGGCACGTGGAGCTGTCTGGGTGACAGTGACCAGTGAGAGCTGCCAGCTTCCAGAGGTGGAGGTGCTGGAGACCCGAGCCCCCCCGCGCCCCACCACACAAGGCCAGATCTGTGGCTGGAGGCAGGTGGGGGCTGTGCCCAGGCAGGAGCAGGATGGGCCGGGCTAGCTGGCATGTCCATGCTGGCAGTCAGACCAGCCTTTGCCACCACTGCAGGTGATTCTGAGAGCATTCTGGGTAGCAGACATGTGCCCACCCTGAGGAAGGATGGCCAGACCCCCAGGCTTGTGTTGGACTGCAGGAGGCCTATTCTGGGGGAAGAACTGTCTGGCTTTCAAGTAGGAAGGAACCTGGAGACATTCTTACCTTCAACCTTGATGTCACCATTTCTAAGGCCTTTGTTACCACAGCAACTATTGCTATAGCAATTATTAGTACGGCCACTATTACTACAGCCAATGTTACTATAACTCTTGTTACTAGAATCACTGTTACTGTAGCTACGACTACTGGTCGCTGTTACTATAACTACTATTACTACAGCTGCTGTTGCTACCGCTGCAACCACTGGCATTGCTACTACCGTTACTGCTAGAATCCCTGGACGCACCGATGACAGTTAAGGAGGGACGCTGGGACCCCGTGCGCTCTGGTGCATCCCCCCTTCCTCACCTGGACCTCACTGTCTGTGGGGAAAAGGAAATCCTCCTCCTCTGCAGGCCCCCTCCCAGCCTGGCTGTCTCCAGTAATCTCATCAGGCCTTTATCCCTGCCTGCCTGGCTGCTGGCTCAGACTCTGTCCTGACTCTAATCCGCAGAGCCTGTGGCAGGTGGAGTGAGACACCCCAAGCCCACGCCCTCCACCCTGAGCCCCACCCGCTTCTCCTTGACTTCCCCTAATATCCAATAGACACATGTTTTTCCATTCTGCTTGCTGCTTGGATGACACCATGCTATGTATGTACAACTTTCAATGAACGTCTGCAGGTGTGAGACAGAAGAAACCGTGGACGCCGTTCCTGAAGCCCACGGCGGGCCCTCTGTGCTGTCTCAGGCCCACTGGTCCACTCTGCTCCTGCGTGCACCCTGCTCTTCAGGTAAGGGAGCAAAGACTCAGGGAGGCTGAGGAGGTGGCCCGAGGTACCAGTTCTGAGTTCAGCCCAAGCCTGGCAGGCCCTGAGAGGCCGCACTGAACCCTCTGCTATAAGCCGGGGTGACAGGTGTCAGAAAGATGAATCCGGTGGTGCAAGCCTGGCGCCATGTCATGGGGGTTTACCCTGGGAGGCGGAGCAGGAGCAAAGGACCGCGTCATGGGGGTGCACCCTGGGAGGCGGAGCAGGAGCAGAGGTCCAGGCCACAGCATCGCTGGCCAGACAGGGGCAGGCCAGTCCCAGGCAGGTGGGGAGGAAAGCGCATTCTCTGCAGCATGGCCAAGCAAGCTGCAGACAAGCCCTGGCTCCCAGCCTGGACCCTGGGCCTCTGAGACCGATGCGGTGCAGGCCGGCTGCTCCAGGCCACTCTCCTCAGCTTACCGATGATCCTCTCCTCTGGTGTCCTCGCCTGTCAAGGTTCTGTGCGGCCCACGTTCCCACCTCTGCTTCTGTTGGCAGAGGACCCACCCCCATGGGCTTGTCGTCAGAGCTTTGCAAACACTGTCTTCAAATCCAGTAGCTCTGGAGGTGTTGGGAGTTAGCACTCCAACACATGAGGTGTGATGGAAAAGGAGGATGAATGTTTAAATTTTTGAAAATTTATTATGGTAGAAGACACATTGCTATGAATCCCTCTCAAAAATCTCTCCCCTCGGGTTGAACATCCTCCTCCCGTCCTCCTTGGGGTTTTCTGCAGCAGCGCTGGAGTCCTCTTTCTTGAGGGTCTTTGGCTGTGCTGTGCTGGCTGCAGTGACGTCCTGGGTAAGTTCCACATGTTTCCCTTTCCCAGTCAGATGGTGCCAGATCCAGTGAATAAGGCAGTGAGGACATGCTGTAATGTTTTTATCTGAGAGAAGTTGCCCTAAATAGTTGGTCAGCATGGTGTGATA
>PVKN010000949.1:49834-60197 GCA_004027915.1 Capromys pilorides
AAAAAAAAAAAAAAAAAAAAAAAAAAAAAGTATGTTTCAATTAAAATTTTTACTACAGTGAAAGACACAGCGCCATTGATCCCCTCAGAACGCCCCTTCCTGCTTCCAGTATGCTTATTCTGTTGTTCTTGGCGATGTACTGCTTTTACTGTAGTCCATTTTACAAACTTTAAACATTTACTGTATTTTTCATACGGGGGTCACATTCAGCCCCCAACAGAGTCCAAGGGGCTTCTCTCCACTCCTGGAAGATGCTTGAGATCGTGGAAGCAACCAGCGCTTGTTTTGGCTTCCATTGCCTTGCTGTCTCCAGAGCCCACGTTCCTCAGGTAACAGCCTCTGGTGGTGGCCGTGAACGTGTCTGCAGGGAGTGGCAGTGACTCCCGTGTCACTTCACCCTCCTCTTGGGGATTAGAGTCAGGAGGTTTCCAGGAGTGAACTGCACTGCCAATGGCTTCAAAGCTTGGGTGCCCTCCCGAGCTGGACTGGCTTCCTTCTGGGGTGCTTGGGGCTCTTTAAGGACCCAGGGTGGGCCATGAGCACCTTGATGAGCTTGCAGACCACAGCCTCCACCCACCTCTCTCTCACCTCTGTCCAATTTCAGCCATGACAATGGACCCTGCTCTCCAAAAGGTTCACTCAGGACAAAGTGGCACTGAGGTCTCAGGGCTGGCACCAGCTCCAGGTAGCAGTACTCAGCATATTGGGTACCTTCTGCATCCCCAAACCAGGCCCCTGTGCAGTGGGGTCACCTCAGTGCAAGTAGAGAAGGCTTCCCTGGCAACCTGTCCACACCACTTACACTCTGCCAGCCCCCGTGGAGTCCAGCACCCCATACACTGCCAGGCTGCAGACACTGTGCCTGAGCTCCTGGAGGGTGCTGCCCTCCTGGTCACAAAAAGGGCCACAGTGTCGGAAGGCCAGCGTGGCTCCAGCTGGGTAGGAGAGGAGCCAGGGTGGCCCTGTGCACTTAGCGGGGTCTCCGGAAGTCGTGGGCTCAAGCAGGCCCAGGGGAGGGTGGCTAGGAGGAGGCTGGAGGCTTCATGTGACCCAGCGTGCCCCCCTGCCAAGCCTCTCCTTCCTCCCCAGCCCCCCCTCCCCTGCTACGGTTAGAACTGGATGTCTTGGTGCCATGCGGGTAACCCTGTCTCCTGGAGAGTGGGGGACAAAGGCAAGTCCAAGGTCCCTAATCCTGGTGGACATTGTGTCAGTCCTTCAGCATCTGTTCGTCCACTTAGCTGGGGGGAGCGAGTCACCACACTGGACGCTGGGATCCAGCCCTGAGTGGGAGACACAGCCCCTGCCAGGTGGGGCTGGTGCTCCAGGGCCCAGAGGAAGAGGAAAGAACAAATAAAATAATCACCATTGGCGGCGACACCCATGTGGAAAATACCAGTCCCCGGGCTCTGCCCCAAGATGCCGCCCCATGGGCATGAGATGGGGCTCTGCCCTCTGTGGGGCTGCGAAGCCCACAGGGAGCTCAGATGCCCTGCAGAAGTGGGAACCACGGGTGTGAGCCAGCCACCACCTGCACACACTACAGGTAATGTTTCTGCCAGGCCCAGAGCCCCACATCCGAGCACCTGCCTACAGGGTCGCGGCCCCCTGCACAAATAAGGAAGACCAGATGAACAGCTTCTGTCACAGCGCTGATGAAGAGCAAAAGATCAGAAATGACTTGCGCCCCGCCGTGCATGGCAGGATGAGTAGAGGGTGCTCCATCCACGCCATCCCCGCGGTGAAGGACCGGCCTGGAACTAGGACACAGGCCGTGGCCCTTGGCAAGGAGAGGAATCACCCCTGCTTAGAGGGAACCGCCTTGAAAGCAAAGGGGGCGCTGGAGGCCACCTCACGCCCATCCGGATGGCCACGCTCAAAACTAAGCAGCAAAGTGGGCATGGGCGGGCTCTGGAGAAATCGGTACTTGCGCACACGGCGGGAGGCGAGGGCAGAGTGGTGCGCGGGAACGGGAAACAGCCCGGGGGAATTACCGTGTGACCCGCAATCCCCCTTCTGGGCACAGACCCCAGAGAACTGCAGCAGGGTCCTGGCCACGCGGTGTGTCTCACGAGGTGCTCTGCATGGCCACACTCAGCGGCGAGATTCACAACGCGGCAGCCTGGCGGGCAGAGAGAGGGGCGAGCAGGGCGAGGTGCGAGGTGCGCGCCCCAAACCGGCCTCGCAGCGGGCGGGGGCCCGGCCCACGCTGCAGCCGGGTGGACCCGGCCACAGGCCGAAGGAGGAAGCCAGTCACGAGTCAGCGCTCCCACGCCCCTTGGCGCGGCTTCGGACTGGCCGGGGGACCCAGCAGAAAGCGCGGGGTGTGTGTGGGCCAGGCCGGGAGAAGGAGGAGAAGCTGCGGTTTCTGGGGACGCTTTCAGGCCTGCAGGAGCGCGGGCTCTGGAGCTGGGCGGGGCGAAGGCCAGGCGGCGTCGGCGTCGTGAGCCCCACTTCGCTGCAAGCTTATGGGGGTGACTGCAGCGCAGGGAAGTAGGCAGAAAGGGGAGCAGAGCGTACACGTGCACACGCACGTGCATGTGCGCACGCGCGCTCCTGCCCAGAAGCGTGTCTGCTCCCAGGGCCTGGAAGATGAGTCCTGGGAAAGGGGGTGAGCCCTGAGCGCCACGGCTAGGGCGCCCCTCCCACGGAGCCTGGAGTTTGGAACCCCGGAAGCCCCTGGGTGAAAGCCTGGGCAGGGAGTGTTGGGACGGGAGGGCGGGTCTCCAGTCAGACTCCTGGCCTGGACCCAGGCTCCTCCTTGATGGCAGTGAGCCCTGGGCAAGTCGCCCCGTGCCCACCTGTCTGTGCCCTCAGAGGCTGAGGACAGCCTGGCCCCGCGGTGACTGGGAGGGGTCGCCAGAGGCGCTGGGCAGGAACCTGGTGCAGAGGCTGGCCCACCCGCGCCCACCCTAACCTCTGCTGCATCCTGGATGGGTGAGGTCCAGGACGCTCGGCCAGTTTGTCCAAATAACTACAGGAGGTGACTCGGTTCCCTGGGCCTGCTGTGCCCTTCATGCCCAAGAACTGGAGCTTTTCCGATTCTCCTCTTTTTTTTTTTTTTTTTTTTTTGGTACTAGCAATCGAATTCAGAATCTTGCTCTTGCCAGGCAGGCACTTGTGTCGTTAAGCTTCAGCCCCAACCCCTTAAGGGCCAGGCTTGCGGCGCATGCGATGCCAGGGATCTAATCCCGGTCTCCCTGCTCCTGTCTAAACTTGTCTAAGAAGGCACTGTAGACCACTGAGCTATCCCTCTAGCCCCTTCTGAATTGTTTAACTATGCTGGGGATCGAGCCTAACGGCACTCTACCACTGAGCTATGTCTCCAGCACTTTTTACTTTTTATCTTAAGACAGCATCTTGCTAAATAGCCCAGGTGGGACTCACACTTGAGAACTTCCTACCCGGCCTCCCTCGCTGCCTGCGCCTTTTCAGTTTTTCCAAACAGAAGCTAAATACCATGTCCCCATTCAGGGGCGGGAACGCTGAGGGCCTAGAGCTGTCTACTGGTATATATAAAAGAATGTCTCGGGCTGGTGAGATAGCTCAGCAGTCTAAAGCGCCTGCTTAGGAAAGTTTAGGCAACTGCAGGGACTGTGGTTCAATCCCTGGCACCCCATGCTGTGCCAGCCCCACCCCCCAGGGCAGGCTGAGCCGGCCATAACATGAATGAGTGAATAAATAAATAATTTTTAAAAAAGACCATATCCTTAAAAAAAAAAAAAAAAGAATATCAAAGCGACAGTGACAGTGTGGCACTGGTGTAATGTTAAGTAAACTAGGCAAACAGAATGGACTCGTTTAATGAAGAAACACACACACACACACACACACACACACACGCGGAGTAAAAGTCTACTTATAATCATCAAGTCAGTGCCAGGAGAGATGGTGCACCCCTGTAATTCTAGCACCTGGGAGACAGAGAGGAGGATCACCGTGCGTCCAAGGCCAGCCTGGGTTACACGGTGAAACCCTGTCTCGCAAAAACTAAAAAATAGTTAAGATCTATTGCAGCCATCAGAAAAATACCCCGAAGGCCCCTGTGGTCCTCCGGCGAGGGCTCCCGAAGGTTACGCATGTAACACTTGTGTATTTGGTATAGGATCTCACTTCGCAACTTGGAGCGGTAGTGATCCTTCTGTCTCAGCCCACCCAGCGCTGGGATTACAGGCCTATGCCACTATGCATGGTTTTAGTGCCCAGTACAGTGCACCCATGGTTCTGGGACTGACATGGCATTGTGCCAGGGATTGAACCTGGGTCCCTGCACTTGCGTAAGCAGGCACTTAGTCTCCTGAGCTATCTCACCTGCCCTCCACATGACACACTTTGAACAGGCCTGGCCCCCAGTAAACGGGAAGCTGCTAGATGTCCTGTCCTTCCCTGCATCCACCACAGGAAGCAAAGTGGACACTTGACACAGTGGACTGTGTTTACACTGCCTGCCAGGGCCTCACCAAGCCCACCAGTCTCTTTTTTTTTTTTTGTACAGTGTCTCACTATGTAGCTTGGGTTCACAGTGATCCTCCTGTTTCCTGCCTCCCAAGTGCTGGGATTACAGGTGCACGCCACCATGCCTGGACTCCATCGCCAGCTCAGCATACTTGAGAGCAGGGCTGGCACTGCAGGCAGGACCAGGAATCGAACCCTGGCCCCTGCACCTCCCTAAGGAAACGCTTAGTCTGCTGAGCTATACTGCCAGCCCTAAGCCCACCAGCAATACATCAGTCACTACCTTAACAACTAACTGGCTTCTTTGCATTCTCTGTGCCTCCTCTCTCCACCCTCATCGAGGACAGGGACGATTCCTGCCTCAAGGTCACTGAGGAGCAGTGAGACAAGGCAGAATGCGTGAGGCCCAGAGCCTCGCCCAGTGCAAGGGACCAATACACTTCAGCGATTCATTATCGTTATTGATGAGACGGCTGGGCTGGCTCTTTCTAAAGAGATTGTCACTGCAGGTGATTGTCACTGCTGCTGCGGCGGGTTGAGCACAGGGCCCCTACGCTGGTACCGGGTGGGCACAGCCCAGGGAAGAGTCCTGTGTCCTTCTGTGGGTGCAAAGAAGAGGGGATGGGGGACCTGACCAGATTCCAGTCTGCGTGGAGTTAGACGTGGGCCTCTGGGAGATGGCCAGCCAGGGAGTCCTGCCTACCTTGGGAGTACCTCCTCCTCCTCTGTGGGGACCCCTCACCCCAGACTCAGCCACCTATCATTCCTGGTGTGTGAGCCACGCGTCCCCTCCTCCTGCCTTTGCCTGTGCCGTCCCCTCCTGGAAGCCTTTCTCTCCAGCCCCCCTTCTCCTTATGTGCTTTTATCCCACAATTGACAAAAGGCAGCAAAAACCTCCAGGTCTCATCCTCTTAGGTCCTGGGGTGACCTTGGTGACCCAGCCCAATGGGAGGGGAGCAATGCCTGAGACGGTGTCCAGTCCAGACAGAAGATACGATAGCGATTTCACCAACTCCAAAATCACACTATTCTCCCAAATGTTCTCTCAAAACCATGCCAATAATGTCTTAGTTATTTTTTCCTGTTGCTAAGACAAAACACCCAACACCTCAAGTTAAAGGGAAAAATGTTTGTTTGACTCACAATGTGTAGAGGTTTCGGCTCAGAGGAGCAGCAGTCCATGGCAGGGCAGGCAGGAGGCCGGGAAGCAGCGGCCACGGCCACGGCTGCCGGCACACTGCACCCAGGCTGCCTGCCTCTGGTGGTGCCGCCCGCTCCCTGGGCGGAGCACCCTTAATCCTAGTACCACACACCCTGGATCCAGCAGCCTCTGGAACCCCGCTATGATGGCATCAAGCTTTGGGAAACATCTAGATAGAAGCCATGACACCGAGACACAGAACCGCTAGGCTCTTCAGAGCTTGGTTTTTAACAGCCTTATTGCAATGTAATTCACCTACTATACAAATCATCCATTTAAATGATACCATTCAATGGCTTTCACTGGATCCCCAGGGTCCCTTATCTATCACCACAATCAATTTCAGAACATTTTCATTATCCTAAAAGTAAACCCCACTCCCCGTAACTATCGCCACCTCCCCATCACTCCCAAGTGACCCCCTTCTCCTCCATCATCCCAGCCCTGGGCACACATTAATGTACTTCCTATCTCTACAGATTTGCTATCCTGGGCTTCCAAGGCTCATGGAAGGACGTTTGTGATATTGGGGTGTTTGCGACTGGCCTCTCGCTTAGCACAAGGCTCTCAGGTTCATCTGCGAGGCAACCCGCATCCGTTTTTCATTGCTTTTTTTTTTTTTTCTTGGAACAAATTCTGCGACCAGAGTCATGGAAAGCGTTAGACTCATGAACCAAGAAGACGGCACCGCGCATTGTGTCTGGTGCTTGGCGGCTGATTGGTGGGCAGCTCAGTGGCCTCCGCTTGGGAGCTGTCGCGAGCAACATTTCTATGAAATCCACACAGGAGTTTTTGGGTTTATGTCTTGGGGCTTGTGTTCTTCTTTTTCCTGGGAATCTACCTAGACACTGTGGTTCACCTTTTGGGGAGTGGCCAGCTGTTTGGGGGAGTAGCTGTGCCATCCTACGCCCCTGCAAGCAGTGTACGAGGGTCCCACTGTCTCTGTGTTCCCGCCCATGCTTAATCCTACCTGCTTTTTCCACCCCAGCCACCCTAGCGTGTGTGAAGTGGTGTCTCACTGTGATCTTGATTGCAGTCTCCTATTATTGAACACTGTTGATGGGCTCGTCTGATGGGGCCCTTCCAGATGAGGGTGACAGAAATCTACCTCAAAGCAGCTTGCACATCAAGGCAGGTGTCTGTTCAGGTGGGGAGACACTAGAAAGGGAGAAGTTGGTGGGCGGGTTCCAGGGATTCGAAGGAGCAAAGGTTTCTCCTTCTCCCTCTCCCTCTCTTGTCTCAGCTCTTCTCTGTGGGTAGACCCACTCTCTTAGCCAGAGCAGCTAAGGAGCCAACCACAGCCTTGTTGTTCTTTCCAAGTGTCGGGGGAGACCTTCCCCTTGGATCCAGGATGGGAAAGCTCAAGGAAGGATTTCTATTGCCCTGTTTTGAGTCACATGATACACATGGACCAATCATTACAGGAGGGTGGGTTTGGCTCTCACGAGAATGGGAGTCGGTAACTAGGTAGACAGAATAAACAACTACTGTGTGTCCAAGAAGCCCTCCTTGCCTGTGTCAAGAGGTGGGCTGTGGGGGAAGAAACAAAAGCAGGGGACAAGGGAGACATTAACTTGTGATCTTCTGTTGCCTAGAGCTGGCCCTGCCCTGCTCCCACCCTGTATCTCCTCCTGGCTCCCCTGGAGGCAGGGGTGGAGGTGGGGATGGGATGGGGAGGGACAATTCTCAAGGCCCTTACTGCCTATGACCATGTGGGCTCCTGAACTCCCAGCATTCCCCGGTCCCTTTCATATCTCCCAAACTCTTGCTTCTTTAATATTTTATTCCAAATCGTCTGATGTTTAACTTAAATACATGTGCTTGAAAAGGAAACTGTGTATCACCATGGTAAATGAGAAGTCAGAACAACTTGCTACAAACATAACATAATTATAAAAATAAATACGATGAAAACCCAATAATGCTGTCAATTTCTAGAGCTCCTTTCGGTGGCAGGCTGGGGGCTCCAGGATAACCAACTCCTTGACAGGGAGGAAGATTAGCAGGCGTTAGGGAAGCATTAAATAATCCAGCACACTCAAAATTTCCTGTTAAGCAGTGTGAAGGTTGAAAGAGAACCGGGCAAGGAAGCCACTCTCTCGAGTATGATCCAGAGTTGCCGCATGCCACGCCCAGTACCGCCAAAGCCCATCTGCTCACCCTGGGCCCCACAGCCCATGTGTTGGCAGACTGGGAAGTGACCCACAAATGTTCTTCTGAAGGTCCCTGTGCCAGATCCCAGAGCCCCACACAGCCAAGTTTGCTCCACCGTCCCTGCCCCCTTTGCCCTGGGGTCTGGGATCAAAGTACTACAAAGTCAACACCACAGTTTTCCCTTCAGGGGCCCTGAGGTGGCCCTGGGCTGAGGACAAGCCAGCCTGTGTGTCCGCCCCAGAGATTCCTCTGCCATTCCCAGTCTGTCTTCTCGGCAACTCCCAGAAGATTTCAGCCTTTCTCAGAGAGGGCGGATAAATCGCCAGCGTTAGTACTTTGATAACTTGAGGCTCAGAAGCCGCTGAATGGCGGATGTAGCCCCACCCAGGACTAAATTATTAATAAAGCAGCCACTCGATTGGCGACACTGGAGTGTGTACCGTGGCTTTGCCTACGGGGTTGGGCGGCGGGGTGGTGCACGATCTCCTGGCTGGGTTGGTTGTCACCTTCACGTGCTGCAAGGACATCGGGCTGTTGCTGCCTCCTATTCTGCTTTTCAGTAAGGGGGGGGGGTCCACTGGTGGGGGCAGAGGAAATCCCCACTTGGTAAAAGAAACTCAAGTCAGCTTTAAGAAAATTTAACCATCGGCGGGCAGGTTCTCGGTGCCCAGCCAGGTTTATTTTCAGCTGGTAGAGAGCAGGGTGGGCGAGGAGACTTGCTTATTGGAAAGAAGCATCGATTGCTGGAAATCGATAGCAGTAAAGAGCCCTGTCTGAATGGCTGCCCGGGAAGGACTCAGCAATCGCTTGCTTCCTTGCCTACCTCCCCAGCCAGGACCCCAGACTTTTGTCCAAACAGGTGAGCCGGGAGTTAAGGCGGAGCCCCAGCCTTGTGAGCAAGGTGAGTTTGCTCGTCTCAGACCAAGCAGGAGCCACGGCACAGGTATCCTCCAGGGGTGCAGGTGACTGACTTTCCTCACCCCCAGAAAACTGAACCCCATGGTTTCCTGGTCAGGACTTCTGTAGCGAGGCCAGGTCTGGAAGGGAACGGCGACAGTGGCCGGAAGTCACAGGTTTCTACTGGGCGTGGAAAGTGCATCATCTCCAAACCCAACAGCAGGGAAGAGAAGACCAGAGGGCCAGGGGTCTGTTAGTCCCCAGGGGCTGGCCCATGGCCACCAGGGGCTGTCCACAGGAAGCTGAAATTCACATGAGCTGGGACTGCGAGGGGTTCAAGGAGGGCTGGAGAAAGATGAGGAACCCAGCAGTTAGGAACTGCGACCTTTATGTCCTGCCACGAAGCCAACGGCAGCTCGAGTTCCCTTTGCCACTCTTTGGGGATAGACTTCCAAGGTCCCCTCAAATCCCCTGCCTGTAACAGAGGCCCAGGACAGCAGACTGGAGCCCTTGCCCCTTGCAATGGGCTGTGCCAGCAAGGGCCTGGAGTAGCAGGGACGCATGTTATCTGGGAGGATGAGTGGCTGGGGAGAGGCCTGGGCCACCCTCACCCGGGTCCCCCTGACCGGGTCCCTCCAGGAGGCAAACGCACCATCAGCACCTCAGGGCCCCAGCTGCCGAGGGCCCTGGAGGAATTTCCTAACCTACTTAGTATTTTGGGAAAACCACAGAGGCTGAAGCAATACCGGAAATGCGAAGTGATCTGAGTGTGGTACAAGTATCTCAGAACGGACCGAGGAGCTGTTCTCGGGTTGCTCACCTAGACCGCAGGCCCCGAGTGAGGCTGTCTCCCCTCAGGGCTCACGCAGGCCCGCTCCCTTCTTTCTGCTTTGTCCTATGTTTTAGGCCCTTCCCCCCAACCTTTTAGAAGAGCTGGTCAATCACATAGATTTTCCCATGCCACAACCCGCTGTCAGCAGAAGCCCAGGCTGTGGGCTTGCGCGTTGTAGCTGAGCTGTGCCCCGTGGCGGACAGGAGAGGAGCTCTGGCCCAGAGAGCCTAGCTGCATGCAGGACATGGGGGCTGGCCCTCTTCCCACAGCTGGGGATCACACACGGCAGCCTGGAGATGAGCCTTCCGGAAGCCGTACACAGCAGCACCCAGGAAAGTGAAGACCCCGCACCAAGCGGGGCCGATTCCCACCCAGATGCGTGGGGTCCCGAGGCTCTGCCTTGGGGAGCCCATAACTCCTGGCTTTTGCCCTGGCTACTCTGCCAGGAGATATCCTGGAGGCCACAGCACACCTGTAGTCCCAGCTCCTAGGGAGGTTGAGGCAGGAGGATACCCTGGGCCCAGGAGCTCAAGGGGAACCAGGGAAATGCAGCGAGATCCTATCTCAAGAAAAAAAGGTGAAAGGCGCTGGCACCAGGCACCAGGTTCTCGTCTCACGAGCTTCAGGCATCTTTTCCTGCTAATCACAATCTTCCCCCAATCTCCAGTCTAAGTCTAGTAGGGACTTCCCTGGACCACTGACCGCTCCTTTTGTTTTACTGTTACCTTTCTTTTCCTTTCCTGTCCTGTCCTCTCCTGTCCTCTCTGTCCTCTCTGTCCTCTCCTGTCCTGTCCTGTCCTCTCCTCTTTTCTCCTCTCCTTTCCTCC
>PVKN010000950.1:0-20253 GCA_004027915.1 Capromys pilorides
CCTTATTTTACAAAAGTACAGATTTTTAGTTAAATACAGAAAAGTTACCTAATTAGTAAATAAATCAAAATAGTAGTGTAACTGTCCCAGTAAAATCAGTTGTAGCATTTGTATAAATTAAGAACATTGACTTCACATTTTTAAATTGTCCAACATTGAAACTAAGGAGTCCTTTCTCCATTGTGTGACAATGACACAGGTCAACTCTATTCTTGTAGCTCATTTACAGAAATTGATGTCTGATAAGAAGTGCTCTGCTGAAAAGAAATCAGAGATGGAAAGTGTCTTGGCCCAGGTGAGGACTTATTTATTTATTATGTACTTGGCACAGGGTCTCACTATGCAGCTGGGACTCATAGTGATCCTCCTGTTTCAGCCTCCTCAGTGCTGGGATTACAGGCATGCACCACCATGCTGGTCTCAGTGGCTGGCTCAGTGTGCCCAGGGGCGAATCTGCCACAGCATGTGGTACCAGGAATCAAACCTTGTGCTTGCTTAAGCAGGAATTTACTATGCTGAGCTATCTTGCGGGCCCCAGATGAGGACATTAGAGATGCCCTCAGAGCGACATGAGCAGGGCTGTCTTTCCATGTGATAACCGTTGAATTCTATGTTGTGTCGATCCTGGCCACCATTTAAAGAAGTGCAGTGTGCTTCTGTTAGAATGTAGTCTCCTTTTCCTTGATCTTTGGTGACTAACACGTGATTGTGTGTAGTTATTCTTAAGACATACTTTCTGCCCTTTTTTTTTTTTTTTAATCTATGGTCCTAAAATTTTATAAATTGCACTTAATTTGACAAATGTAAGAATAGCAAAATGGAGATAATTTATCCTGGCCCTCTTACCTACTGTAAGAATACCTTCTGTATCAATAGTTCTTAATCTTTTGTGTGTATATGTTGGAGGGGTGACCACAGATTAAGAGTTTGATGTCGGGCCGTGGATATAGCTCAGTAGTAGAGCATTTGCCTAACATGTGCAAGGCCCTGGGTGCAATCCCCAGCACCAGGAAAAAAGGGAGTTTTATATTGAAATCTGCCCATCCTCTTCCTAGGAACATACTCATGTCTATGTTATTATACATGGTACTGGTTTCTCATCAGTGAAGTGGTCCATTTACAGTGTTTATTTATACAATATCATGTTTAGTCATGAAGTCTGCTACGGCTCACCACTTGCATTTCAGTGCTGTGTTTTCTTTACATGGATATATCTGAAGCTGAACATAGGGCTTCTAACATTTTGCTATCTTTTTTCTTAGAAATTACTGGAAACTTCAATTGTTGCCCTAATTGTTTCTAAACATGCTAATTTTTCTCTGTGATACCTAGGTTTCCAACATTAGCTAAGAAATTCTTTTCTTCACTGAAGTTGGAATCTTTCTCAATCTGACTGGTGAATCATCTGTCTGTTTATTTTGGTCCTTGTGAAGTATATGTAGTCCCTTGCTTGAAGCTTATGGTTTAGAAAATCACTCCTTGTATTTTGATGCCTTTTAGCCACGCATTCATTTTATTTCCTTTTTCCAAAGGCTTGAGCTTTATTAGAAATAAATGAAAGATGCCTCTAATTACCTATAAATCCTTCCATTTCTTATTCACAGTTTCAAGCTTTCTAATGTTTAGTGTATATATTCTTTGGTTGTCTTTGATAGATCATAATGGTTTCGTTCATTTTCATGCAAATTGTTGAAATTCACAACAACTTGATTTAACGAGTCATAGTTCATCGTTGGAGCCCTGGCTTTCTGGTGTTTTTTTTGAGGAGTGCATATATATGTGTGTGTGCATGTGTGCACGTACACGCCTGTCATCCTCAGTGACAAGTCGCGGCCCATGGTAATGGGAGTAGTATTTGGAGATGGTGGCACTGGACTCGGCTGAAGCCCATCTGTTGTCTGAGCGTGTGACGGTGCTTGCTGCGCCCTGTCCTGCTGTTGACTTATTTTTGGAGGGGAAGCACAGTCACCTATGATAGGGACAATTTTTTTTCTGTTAGGTGGATTTAATAGCTCTGGATTAATTCTCATTTCTTTTCTCTGTCCATTTTGGCCAACCCATCTCTGAATGTACTAGTTTGTAAACTCATTTTTATGCTTTCTGAAATGAAAACTCGAAGACATAAAAGTAGAAAATATAGTAAATGTTTACATTAGTGTTATCAAATCTTTTCCGTTTTTTAAAATATAATGTGGCTTCTCCCTGTTTTTTTGCAGATTTTAGACATAATTTTGTTAATTTATAAATGTTTCATTACATATGTACATCTACATATATTTATACATATATGTATTTAAAAGATAAAAATTCTTTTAAAGTGAAACATAGTAACCCTTATGCCTTGGGAAATGTTAATAATTTTATTTATTTTTTGTATTTTAGGGAAGGGTCTACAGGGTGTTCAGGGTCTTACTACTAGATTAGACTTGTAGTGATCCGCCTGTTTATAGCCTCTCAAGAGCTGGGATTACAGGTGTGTGCCACCATGCCTAGTCTCTGTTGCCAGCTCAGCACACCCTGGGAGTGGGGCCAGCTTCGCCCCTGCACTTGCATGCAGGCACTTTAATCTGCTGAGCTATTTGGCCGGCCCAATAATTTTAACATCATCTATTAGTCACTATTCATGTTCTTCTGGCTGATTGTATTGTGATAGTGATGTTAAAACTTTTCACCTGTTTCTTTATTAGATTTAAAGTCTAACCAGAAGAGAGCAGTTTATGTACTTCTGAATGTGATGGCCATTGTCTAGACCCATTGATTGATTGGGGTCCAAAATGATTCTGTCATTCTTTTATTGTTGTGGGAAACAGAAAATGGAAAAACTTCCCTCATCTACTGTTTGACTGAGATGCTGTGAAGAAAAGTGAGAATAGATGCCCGATGCGCTCTGCCCGAATCTTGCTCTAGCTCATTTGTTGGTTGTCTAGCATCTTTCAGGAGTGAATTAATATTGCTATTCTACTTAAAGTTGTATTTTATTAATCTTGAGTCTTTTTCTCAACTCATACCAAAAATTGTAGTTTTTTGCAATACAAACACAATAATTATATCACAATAAGAGTCCTAATATCAGAGAGTAAACTGGTCAAGCAATGATCGTTGCTCATCCAGATGGCTGACACTGACAACAGTTCTACAAAGCACTGTACATGGTTCCAAAGTAAATCCTGAGGGGATTTGACTGACCTTGGGAGATATAAAAGCTACGTATTTTGTTATACAGATATTGCTTTAACTTGCCCTTGACCATCCAGCAGAAAAACTTAAACATGACACATAAAATGTATGCTGAGCTGTGAAAGGCTCAAATCAACAGCTTCCAACTGGTTACTGGCCAGTTTCTCCAGTAACCCACTGCAACTGTGGAACATTTGACTATGTATACAACTACCTTCTCTTAGATCAAAGAGAAGAAATCTATTGTACCAATAACGATTAGAAAATTTGTCATGCCTACATCCTGTGCCCTGTATAACTACGAGGACAGTATGCATTGTGTCAATTACTGTGAATATACTACAAATGTGTTTTGAAACTGTCACGTTGTAATTTCTTATTAAAAGTAATTTAAAAAAAAAGGAAAAAATCCTAATACCACCATCAACTATATCAATATTACTAATAATTTAAGCATTCTTTTTGTTCTTTGTTTTCTAAAGGGATATGCCAACAGTATATAGTCATACATAATTTTATTTAAAATCACTTGACATCTTTCTGTACTTAGGTCATCAGTTAGCTATGTGTATATGTTTTACTTTCAGGTTTTAGGTTTTCATTTTTAAGATTTATTGTATAATTATATCAAATTTTCATAGCTTCAAAATTCATTTTAAAAAGCAAAGTGTATTCAAGTAGAACTAATGTCTGTGCCTATTCCCTCTGATTCCATAAGTAATTTTATGTATGTATGTATGTATGTCTGTCTGTCTGTCTGTCTGTCTATCCATTTCCTTTTTAGGTACATGATAGAATTCCATACTTTGCTCTACCATGGTATTTTTTATGTAACAAAATATCACAGAGGGGTCTCCATAGCAGCATATAAAGTATTCTTCTTTTCACTTTATAGGCACATAATTTCTATAGTTTATATTACCAGTTCTTTACTGATGGATACTTGTGTTATTTACCATCTATACCTTTGCAGATAGTGCTGCACAGAATAACGCTGTGCTTATGTCTTTCATGTTTTTGCTGTTTTATCTTTGGGACAGCTTCCTGGAAATGAGATCCTGGGTCAAAAATGCAAATATAATTTTGTTAGATATTACTAGATTCTCCTACATAGAGACTTAAATTTCTGTCTGTATCCTCAGAATCTTTTACTTCCTGTTTTCTTCTTTCATTTGTTTTATTGAAGAACACTATACTTCTCAAGTTACCTGAAAAACAGAGATGTTCCTCAGATTCTGACTTCTTAAGCAAGGAGATCAGTTTATAGTTATCATATTCATATCTTGAGATCACTAGAACAGATTCCTTATTGATTCTGTAATGATATAGTATTTTGAGAATTCTCCCTAGAGAGTCCATAGAAGAGCTTCAAAGACTTAATTTTTAAAACTTTGTGTTCATATCTTGAACGTGTGATTAGTATGAGTTGGGCATTTTTGGAGTGAAAATGCCCTTTGATTTTACCATGGAAGCAAAGGTAATCACTCTTTATTAAATAGTTTCTATGTGCCAGGTTCTGTGCTAAATGCTTTATATATTTTATTTAATCTTCATAGCAGCACTTCTTAGTGGGGTAGATGCTGTGCTCCCTGGTTAGCAAGTAAACAAACTCACAGACGTTTGTTTAGAATTTAGTCTTAAGTCACATGACCTATAAATGCTAGTGCTGGAGATATACTTGGGTCTTTCTCAGAGCTTTGGTCCATGTGGTAACAAGTTGATTTATTGAAATATTTTGTTTCTGGGCTTTCAAAATAGCTCAGTGGTCTAAAGTGCCTGCTCAGGCAAGCTTAGGCAGGCACAGGGGACTGCAGTTTGATCCCTGGCACCACATACCCTCTGAGCCATCAAAAAAAAGATTTTGTTTCTATCGGGAGACTTTTAGGTTTTTTATTTGATGGCTTATTATAGTCATTTCAAATTCTCAAACTGGACCTCCTACATCATTTTATAGGGTTTGTCATTGACCGTCTCGCTCAGTTACTGTTCTCCCATTGCTGGGACACAATACTGGCACTCAAAATTAAGAAAGGAAAGGTTTATTTAGCTCACAGCTAGAGGTTTCAGTCCATACTTGGCTGGCTCCAGAGCAGAAGGTAGCAGTTCATGGAGGCAGAGAACAGCGGAAAGCAGAGGAGGAGCAGCAGCTGTGGTGTCTATCAGGCCTCTCTCCTTCATCCACATGGATGCGAAGATGAGCTCTTGTAAGGAAGTGGTGGCTGGTGTGAAGATCTGAGCTCCTTTGAAATGGCATAGCTGCCATGATCAAGCTCCTCCAAGAAAGTGGAAGTGGCTGGTGGAGGAGCCTTCCTCAACTTCTTTAAATACCCTTTAAGGGCTGAGTCACTTTAGGGCACACCCTTCCCACCCTAAGGGCGGGGCCTCCCTGTCTTAGGATCCAGCGAGGCTTCTGACCCTTCAAGTTGACACAGTGTATGAACCACCGCACCAGCAATATACGGAATGTACACGACACTGGCAAAGGCAGAGATTAATAGGACCTACTTTCGACCTTTAAGAAGTTTAATATCTAGTGGGAAAAGAGGTTGCATGTATAGTTACTAGGCAAGGAAATATATCCCTGAACTATGTTCAGAGTGGTAATGTTCAACTTTGGAAAGTTACTTAAGTATATGGTTTTAGATTTTTGCTAACCTGTAATTGAACAAAGATATCTTCCTTTTAATTGTGAAATGGCAGTAATGTGAGTGCTAAACCAGTCATGGAAAAGTTTTGTATTTTTCTCTTGGGAAATACAAAGTGTATAAACTAGTTAGGGTTTGAAACACATGAGTGGGTACTTTGAGGTTAAGTTATAGCTGACGTTGAATTTTGTGTGAGTTGTAGCAATGAGTGCATGGAATTATATGTAATATGTTATCTCATGTCTTTTCTCTGTTTTTATACTAATTATTTTCTTCACATTCTTCAGCTTGATAACTATGGACAGCAAGAACTTGGGGATCTTTTTGTGAACTACAATGTCAAGTCCCCAAGCACTGGAAATGATCTTTCACCCCCAGTACCTTTTAACTTAATGTTCAAGACCTTCATTGGGCCTGGAGGCAGCATGCCTGGGTATGTATCACTTGCTGTTTGCTTAGTCACAGTTATTAAAGTGGCTTGCCTCGCCTCGTCAGTGCCACAAAAGCACTGTTTTGAAAAGTGATGTGTAGAAAGTGCAGGTGGGTAAGATAAAAGAGAAATAACGACAGTCAGTCTTAAGTTTTAGTCTGATTTCTTGAGTATCTTTTTTAGTGTAAAATTTTTTTGTAAAAGAAGTGTAAATGTCTATGATCATTATACCTTTAATTATAGCTGCACAGGGCAGAAGGATCAGAGGCCAGGCCATGCCAGTCTGACCTACATAGCAAGACCTTGTCTCACGACAGATAGATAAATAAATAAATAAATACACCCTGTCTTATATGATAGCTACTATTAATAGGTAACTACTTAATTCTTTTTTTTTTTTGGTGGGACCGGCCTTTGAACTCACAACCTTGCACTTGCTAGGCAGGTACTTGTGCCACAGAGCTATCTCCCCAGCCCCTACTTAATTCTAAAAGTAGGGCTAAAGCTTCTTCAGAATTCAACTTCTAAGTTTATTTCATTTTAACTAATTTAAATTCGAATACGCATGTGACTAGTGGACAGCATCAATATAGTCTATTGATTTGAAAGGTGTGGTTTCATAGACTGAAGACACCTGGACAGTTCACAGTAGGGTTAGAATTAAGAGCTGCATCTCCAGATTCTTTGTTTAGAGTATTAACAGACTTAGCCAGTGTCTGCTTTGTAGCATCAGAGTTTTTTTTTTTAATAGTGTTGTCTTAGAGTAAGAATTTTGGCTAGAGGAAGTTAGATGAATCAGTTTCCTCGAGAAGAAACTAAAGAATAATTAAAAGTTAATTGTGAAAAAATGTATCATGCAGGGGCTGGGGAGGTAGCTCCATGGGGTAAGTGCCTGCCTGGCAAGTGCAAAGTCATGAGTTTGAACCCTGGTCCTGCAAAAAAAAAGTATCATGTAGTAATGTTAATAAGATACCAGGTTGACTTTGGATATTTCCTGCCTTTCACTTTGATGTTATATATGAAAAATCATAAACAGGATACACTCTCTGGCCCAGGCAGCAGTCCATTCCTGGGAATTTATCTAAGGGTACAATTCAGAAAGAAAGAAAATGCACTTTAAAAAACTATGTGAATTAAAAATAAAGATAACTTGTTCATTAATTTGAGTTTCTAACCATATTATTAAAAAATAGATCATTTTGGTAGAATGCTCTGTGACTGTTAAATGAGTAAATTGTACAATTAGAATGTGAAAAAGTATAAAGTAAGCAGAACAAATTCATAATGTATACATGCTACCTTATAAATATGCATACAAACTATCTTATATAAAATACTTATATTTGGATGAAATCTGGAAAGGACCACAAAAAAACGGAAGAGTCAATCTGTTAGAGTGAGAATGTGGGAAAATTTTAGGGCTTGATGTAGGTCGTTTGGAACGCTTTCTTAGGGGTTACTTTGCATAGAGTATGTTCTGTGAAATTGAGGAACAGGAAGTGGAGATAATGATGTATTTGTTACTTGGCTCTATCTTGCAAATAAAAGAGAAATATAGAGACTTCCGGCTGAAAATATAAACTACTGTGAAGAGTAAAATGATAGTTGGCAGGCTGATTATGAATGATAAATGCGCTGGAACGTTACACCTTAGCCCAAACTGCCTTCATCTTGCCCCATAATTATGTTTTAATACTGCGTTATTAGCTGTGGGTCTAAATTTATCACCTACCTTGATGTAAATGATTGCTCAAGAGCTCAAGAGGACAGCGGAGGTTCTAGGGGAGTCCTGACACTGGGGGTGTTACCACAGAGTAGCTGGCCTTTGGAGTGCTTGTTCTGAGCAGGTTGACTACTGAGGAGAGCACTTACTGCTAAGCCTTCCTGTTAGGCTTGTGCAGCTGTGCTGTGCAAAGGGTGTATTGTATATGGGGCTTTTAAAATTTGTGTGTAGAATTTTATTTGTTAGAAAACAGAATTTATTTCTTGATAACAGACTCATTTACTTAAATTTATAGATACTTGAGACCAGAAACTGCACAAGGGATTTTCCTGAATTTCAAGCGACTTTTGGAATTCAACCAAGGGAAGTTACCTTTCGCTGCTGCCCAGATTGGAAATTCTTTTAGAAATGAGATCTCCCCGCGGTCTGGGCTGATCCGAGTCAGGTACTGTGCTTGTCAGTGAAATGGAAATGAAAGCTCGCTGTTTTAAACAGTATTCTTTTAACTTTGATTGTGTATTTTTTTGGTCTTCTCTGTGTTTGTCCTGCTTTACATTTATACTCTCCAAATATCACCTCAGGTGAGTGGCATTTTGAGTGACAAAGTAAACTTAAAAGGGAAAGAAAGCAAGGATGGGTGGGAAATACCTTAAGCTTCTTACTTGCTCAGAAATTATCTTTTTGTCTCATTCGATATGTATTGAGTGGTTAAGATCCAGATGTCTACACCTGGGCCAGTCTGGTCGTGGGGATGTATGTGAATGTGGAATAGGGGTGCGTGGTTATGCTGCAGGGGTTGTTCTTGGTGTGTAGGCAGACAGCTCTGCTGGAAGGTGTTTCAAAGTAACCAGGAAATACGCCCCCCCCAAAAGAAATTTGGGAACCTTCATGACAGAAGGGCCAGCTAGCAAGCGTACCCTATCTGTTGTAGTTGAAGTATTGCCTGTACTCTCATAATAATATCCTTTTGTCAGATGTGCCCAGGGAAGTATAGGAAGGCACTCTGGCATTTTTTTTAGTTCTGTTTTTCTTCAAAAATAACTGTGACTTACCTAGTCATGACTTAAGTTCTTTGTGATTTCTGTATATTTCCTTCTGACCTCATCTTGGAGCAATACGTGCCCTATAGAGACAGGTGGTCTGGTACACTTAACTTTCTTAGGCTCCTAGCCTAGGTGTTCGCCCCGCCCTAGCATGTCTCCCATTTCTTCTCTTCTCGTTTTACTTGCTGTAATTACACACTTCAGTCATGGTATGTCTCAGCCATTTTTCTAGTTCAAAGCAGCCGTAGCACCTGCCTGATCTTGTTACTCACATGGTTCCCTTTGAGGAAAGCGCTCTATGTGATGATCACATGGTGCCCTTAAGGCTTATTATGGTTCAGGAAGGAGATTCTAGGAAGGAAAGCCTAGAGGAGGGATGTGAGGGTTCCTCTTGGACTTTCGTGTGGAGAGAAGAGATCATCACAAATTTTAAAAACAAAAACAGTTGTGACTCTAGCTAGTCAGAGTCCAAGATAGTAATAAATTTGAAACCAGCTGGGTAACTTAGCAAGACCCTGTTGTCTACAGCCAGTGTTTTGGGGAGGATTTGCATTAGATGGAGTACTTATGGGAAGATTATAAATGGATTAAAAAGTAAGAACAAAGTCTGGGCTGGAAAGATAACTCAGTAGAATAAGCACCTGCCTGGCAAACGCAGGGTCCTGAGTTTAATCCCCAGTACCACACACACACAAAAAAAGTCTATTGCTCATGAACTGAAGAGTGATCCCAAGGATTAGCTGAGGGGAGAGCCAAGGAGCTTGTCAGCAGTGGGTCGTCTTCACTTCAGAGTGTCCTTTCTGCTACTGCCTATTTGCAGTGTACTGTTGCAAGTTCATTGCTGTGAGTCAGAATCTGTGTGTGACTAGGCTTAGTTTGTTAGCAGTGAGTGTCACGAGGAAAGCAATCTTCCTATATAAGTTACCCTGTCTACGGCCATACCACCCTGAATGTGCCCGATCTTGCCTATATAAGTTACCCTTCCTTTTGTTCAAATTAGTACAGTAGGTTGTTCACGAAGGGCTGGGGAGATAGCTCAGCTGTCTAAGCGCCTGCCTGGTAAGTGCAAGGACCTGGGGCCAGTCCCCAGCCTTGCTCTGCCGACCCCACACCAAGCTGGCCACTAAATCTGGGTGTGGTAGCACATGCCTATAATCCCAGTGCTGGGGAGGCTGAGACAGGAGGATCACTATGAGTATGAGCTGTGTAGCGAAACCCTGTACCAAATAAATAAATAAATAGATGTTACTAAAAAGATTGCTTTTAAAATTTTTGTTCTTTGAAAATTGAAGGAGGTGAAGTCAGAAGCAGAGAGTAGCATGGTTATTGGGAACTGGGAGTAAGGAGGGTGTGGGGATGATGATGAGAAGGTGCAGAGTCCTGGCTGGCTGGAGGAATAAGGGATCCTCGTTTTTAGGTTTATTGTGTAGCATGGTGAATACATATAGCTTATCGCATGCTGCACATTTCAGGACTGCTAAGAGAATAAGTGTCGACATCTCAAGTGTTCTCATCATAAAGTATTAAATGTTTGTGGTAATGGATTAGTTTATTACCTTGATTCAGTCATTCCATATTGTGTTAAAAATCATAACATTACCTTTTACCCTGTAAATACAACTTTAAATAAAAAAAACCTCTCTGATTGGCTGGTTCGGTCTCCTGGCCTGTGTGTAGCTTACTGTTCCACAGTTTCAGGGCCTAAATTCAAAGACAGAAGACAGAGCTGATCAGACCAGTGTTGGTGTTACCTCTGGCTTGTGAATGATTACCCCTGGTAAGCTAAGTAATGTAGCCATTGGCTCAGACTGGGTGGTGAGCATGCCCACAGGACAGAGCCCACCGAAGTCCCCAAAGCGGAGCTGGGCAAACTTGACTCATCCCACTAGGAAATGGGTGTAGTCTCACTAACATCAGTCACAGGAAAAGAATCTTCAAGATGCTGTCAGCAAGAGGCATACAAGCATTTATTAGGTAGAATTTTAAAATAAATAGAGTGCAGGTGCTCAAAAGGGAGAGAGGTGCCCTATGCCCTTGAGCTGTGGTATATACTGGGCACAGGAATGTCCAAGACAAGTTCTGTGGGATGTGAGTTCTAGTGTTTGTTGGATTTACCCGTTTGGTGGGTTTGTTAAAATGCAAGCCACTTACAGGTGCGTGTGTTCAAAGCTGAGATTTGCTGTTCTCAGTGGTGTGCTTCCCTCGGGTGGGTCCGGTAGGAGGGGGCGAGACTCATGGGTGAGAAGCACTCTCAGAGCCCAGTTTTCAGGCCTGCTGTCCTCATGGCCCATAGGCATTGAGTTTGTGTCCTGAAGTTGCAATATTATTTTTTTAAGAATTAGAGTTTTAATATTACCCTTTTCTTTGTCTCCTTTCTTTCATTGTACCTGAAGAATATTTAAGATCTTTTCAGCAAACTTCAGACATACTATTTCATGCACATTATTATTAGCTATAGTCAACAGAGATTCTGTGATAGAACAAAGGGTAAGCTTTGGCACTACATTTCTTGGGGTTCTAGGTTTTTAACTTATCTGTCCCACCTTGTAGATGTTTGATTCCTGTTAGCATAGTGACAAGCTCAAGGAGGACAAATACTGTGTCTTACTTTTCCGTGTGTGCAAATGTTTAGTACATAGTGTTAAAATTGTAAGTAAAAATGTACAATAGATACTGTGAAATAGGGAAAAAACTGTTGAGAGGAAAGTAGGGAGGGAGGAGAAGAAAGAGAAAGAACAAAATCAGAAAAGAAGGATCAATAATAATAATTTCGTGAACAGGGAAGGGTAGGGATGGGAATGGGAAAAACAGAGCAATCAAGACACCATATACAAACACAAATTTCGTATAGTGAATGTGACCAGTGTACATACCTAGATTGTACCAATAAATGTAAATTAAAAAAAGTAGTTTTGAAATATAACAGTGAAGACATGGGTGTGCAGACTCCAATAAGGAATACTACTAAAAAATAAAATTTGAAAAGTAAAACTCTTGCAGTGTATTTTGTGTGTTTTAGGAACTAAGCATTTTACATTGCTTCTAAAACACTTGAGATACATCGCAATAATCTACCCAGTAAATGTGATTTTTTTTTTTTTTTTTTTTGAAGAAGAGAGATTTGATTTTGGCTCATAAAATTAACTTAAAATTCTCCCTCCCCTGCACTAGTTACTAAACGGCTATTCACAGAAATCTCTTGCGAAATCATTGCTATGTGCATATTTATGTCAGCATTGTACAGCAAGCTTGATGCTGGCTTGTTCAATTCATGCCTCATGTTCTTTGCCTTGAATAACACTTTATTTAAGTAGCTCTTACTCTAAAGCATCTGTATGGTGCTATTATCAATCATTTACTTGTTTAGATTAATAAAAGAAATCATATCAGTATAAAAATGAAAGTGCCACTTCACTACAGTTTTAATTTCCTGTTCTTTCAAGAATGAATAACAGTTGCTTCATTAGTGTATATTTGTAAAGACTTGCTGGTGCTTTAGGGAAGACTTTTTTTTTTTTTGGAACTGGGGATTGAACTCAAGCCCTTGCACTTGCCAGGCAAGCACTTATTCTACTGAGCTAGGCTATTTTATTTGGATAGCACTATTATTATCTTTTGTCTGTACTATTTGGTGATATTTTTGTAATTTTAAAAATATATTAGGTACTGGGGATGTAGCTCAGTGGTGCAGTATCTGCCTGGCAAGTGTGAGGTCCTGAGTTTGATTCTTGGCTTAGAAAGAAAAAAAAAAAAGGCTGTATTAATCTGCTTTGAAAAATTATTTTCCATTGTAAGTAGTCCCTCTAGATGGAATTAATATTTGAGAGAAGTTTGATTAGTTTAAATAGTGAACAGTGAAGTTATTATGCTGTTACTCCTGGTTCTGGATTGAATCCAGGGTCTTGTGTATGCTAAGTATGCGATCTTCCACTGAGCTGGACCCCAGGCCAGTCATTGATGTTTTCAAAGGTAAGCACCTAGACAGACCTAATCTAAAATGTTGTAGTTACTCACTTAGGAAATAATTTCCTAGTTAGTGCTAAGCATTTTCTGTAATTTGGGGCCTCTGTCTTGGTAGAATGCATTTGAAAACAGGGGTCTTATTGTTTTTATTGTGAAGTATGTAGATTTTTTTCTGTTCTGTTTTTACTTTCAGAGAATTCACAATGGCAGAAATTGAACACTTTGTAGATCCCAATGAGAAAGACCATCCCAAGTTCCAGAACGTAGCAGACATCCACCTTTATTTGTACTCAGCAAAGGCCCAGGTCAGTGGGCAATCTGCTCGGAAGATGCGCCTAGGGGACGCTGTTGAGCAGGTAAGATTCCAATTTAGATTATGACCTTTCAAGACTTGCAACACTTAGCAAGTCTTCTGTGCACTGGATGACAATATATTTTAATAGTTATTTTTTTTCTTTTTTTTTTTTTTTTTTAATATAGTCACATTGTATTGTATTTTATTTGTTTGCAGTTCTGGGGTTAAGCCCAGAGCCTTATGTATGCTAAGCAAGTGCTTCACCATTGAGCTTCAGCCCTAACTCCTATACCATTTTTGTTTTTACACAGAATTTATAGTACAATATTATTATCGAGAGAAAAATCTCCTGAGCATCTCAATTCCTTGATCTTGGGGCTAAACATGAAATAAATACTTGGCTGAGCACTTGAAAGCCAGTAGGTCTTGATTAGAGCTGCCTCACTGATCCAGTTTTTAAGTGTGTACAATTTCAGGGGAGACAGGATTTAATTCAGGGCAAACAAGCCCTTGGGATTTGGAACTCTTATGTTCCACTAGCAGTTGGGATAAGGCCTTCCATGAACAGAATTTCTATACATCTGCCTGAGAAATGAATGAAAGGAATGAATGAGAGGTTACCAGAGGCTGGGGACTTTGTAGCAGTGACTGCCACCTATCCGTGGAGCAACCTGCCTGGAGCAGCAGTGAGCACTGTGCGCCAGAAGTATCCAAGGAGAGGTTGGCCATTTTACAGCTGGGCTAGATGACCTCTAAGGTCCTTTTGGTACTAAAACTACAGTATCACATGTTCTGTAGAGGGTGCACAAATTTCAGGGAGTACATAAAACAATCTGCCAGAATTCACTTAGCATGTCTCATTAGCTTTGTTAGTTCAGCAGGAAATGCCCTTGCTGTACTTTAGGGTATTTGTGAGTATTATTTTTAGCTCTGTAGCTTTAGAAGGTATGGTGTGTTGGGCTGAAGTTGTGCCAACTCACTTAACTATGGTGGACATATTTTGAACAACCCTATTATTATCAGTTGTTAACTTGACAGTAGCCTCCTTAAAAGTAATGAAGAGCACATTCTGGGTACTTAAAATTATTCTGAAAGCAGAAAAAATAGTTTAACGTCTGTCTCAAGTGTTTTTTGGTAGACTGTGGGTAAGTCATTAATATGTGTTCTTCTTATTCCTTCCTCTGTGCTTGCTGGCTCATCTGCTTAGGGGGTGATCAACAACTCAGTGTTAGGCTATTTCATTGGCCGTATCTACCTCTACCTCGTGAAGGTCGGCGTGTCTCCGGACAAGCTCCGCTTCCGGCAGCACATGGAGAACGAGATGGCCCATTATGCCTGTGACTGCTGGGATGCAGAGTCCAAAACGTCCTATGTACGTAGATGGGGATGGCTTTCACATCGCTAACTCAGAAAAGCAGATCCTAAGGTTGCTGTTGGTGTGTTTTGTGGCAGAGGGGAACAGGGAGAACTTTTTTTGAATAAAACAAAAAGTAAAAATAGCAAGTTCTCTTCTATGGATAAATGGATAAAATAATACTTGATATGGATACATAGTAAGTACTGCTTAGCCTTTCAGTGAAGGAAATTCTGTCACTTGCAACAACATAGATAAATGTATAGGATATTATGCTAAATAAACACAAACACAACAGGGCCAGTGAGATAGCTCAGTGGACTAAAGCACCAGCTTAGGCAAGAGCAGGGACCACAGTTTAATCCCTGAAACCACATGCTGTACCAGCACCGTCCCCAGGATGGGCTGAGCTGGCGACCAAAAAAATTAGTAAAGATAAATAAATAAAACAATAAACACCCAACACGGCATGATCTCACTGTTATGTGGAATCTAAAAAAGCCAAACTCACAGAAGTAGAGTAGAGGTCACCAAAGGCTGGGGACTGGTAAATGGAGAAAGGATATTGGTGAGAATGGACACGGTGTCAGGGGACAGGAGGTATAAGTTCTGGGGATCTTCTGCATAAAGTAATTATGATTGATAATAACATGAATTCCGAAAGTGTTAAAAGAATAGATTTTACATGTTTTCACAACAAAGAAGTACCTAAGTTGATGGATGTATTAAATTAGTCTGATTTGGTCATTCTGCAATGTGCGAATGTATGGAAGTGTTTGAATATGGAGAAGTTGCCCTGCATTGCAGCCACAGCAAGGGACCATAGAGTCTGGCATTCCCTTTGGTGGATGGGACAGGCCTTTTGCAACATAGAAAGGCCACTTTAGCCCTGAACCAGTAGGTCTAATTCTACTTTTTAATGGGGCTTTTTATTGATTCATTTTCCAATTAAAAATAAAGTAAGGGCCAGTGAGATAGCTCGGTGGACTAAGCACCTGCTTTGGCAAGTGCAGGGACCACGGTTCAGTCCTTAGTACCATGTACTGTGCTGGCCCTGCCTCTGGAGCACACTGAGCCAGCGACTGAGTCTGGGCCTGGTGGCACATGCCTATAATCCCAGAGCTTGGGAGGCTGAAAAAGGATCACTATGAGTCTGATCTGTGTAGTAAGACCCTATACCAAATATATACAATGAAAAAAATAAAAATAAAAAAGTAATAAAGTAGGTCCTACTAAAAATGTTGGGCTTACATTTACAAAAGCAAAAGGTACAAATAATTCTGAAGACTGCTATGTAGAAAGTTGAACTTTCTAATTGCATTCCTCTCTTCCCACGAGAGTTTTATGTGGCTTCTGTATATCGGATATTGGCAGACATTATGTAAAGGGTGAAGAAGTCACTATTTTTAGCTTCCTGAAATATGTACGTGTCTCCCATATTTTCCTTGTCATTGGGCAGCATCGTGGTATAGTTCTGATAAGAGCCCTTTTCTGGGTTGTGCAGTGAGATCTTGCTATACCCTTAGGTAGTAGAAAGGCATCAGGAAAGCTCTGTGGGCTCCCTTTTGTAGAGGCACTGATCCCATTGATCAGGGCTCCACTTTCATGGCTGAATCACCTTCTAGAGTCTCCTTGCCCTAATACCTTTACACTGGAGGTTAGAAATTTGGGAGATAGTTGTGAAGGCCCTGAGTTCATTCCCCAGGATACCCCTTCCCTCAGCGATGAATGTGTTCACAAATAATAGATCTGACAGCAATGTGATTGTAATTGTAATATAAGCAATAGGAGTTCTTATTGTTCTTCCTTCCTAGGGCTGGATTGAGATTGTTGGGTGTGCCGACCGTTCCTGTTATGACCTTTCTTGTCACGCACGAGCCACCAAAGTCCCTCTTGTAGCTGAGAAACCCCTGAAAGAACCCATATCCTTTTCATTCATGCCAAATACTGGGGTCCAAAGCTAAGCAGCTTACTGATGTGTAAGTCCCATGCTGGGTTTTGTTCTGTGGCTGGATGGTGGAGATGGTTTGAAATTGTAGCACTTACCTCCCTCGTTGCTCTTTTCCACTTTTCTGTACTTGTAGTCCTTGTGTGTTTTTATTTGCGGTACCAGGGATCAAACTAGGGACTTTGTGCTTGCCAGGCAGGCATTTCTGCTACTACTGTATATCCCCAGCTTTGTTGGATATTTAAGAATAAATGTTACCAAAAGTTTCAGTGCTATGGAGTAGGTCATATTGCTCATTGGATAATACCCTTTCTTTTTCTTTCATTCCTGAAATGTAGCTGTTGATCGTATTTCCTGATTTTTAAGTGAGGTTTCTCTGACCATGTAGATAGTTGTTTCGTCTTGCATGTAAAATCAACATAAACAAGTAGGATGTAAGGTATTATTAGAGAACTGATGGTGGCTTAACTTACTGATTGATTTCAAGTTGATTTTCCAAAATATGAAGATATTTCCATGTTTTGCGGTTCCTTGACTGTTTCATACAGAACAGTTAATGTTGTTCAGTTTGAACCTAATAAGGGAGCAGTTGGAAAGGCCTATAAAAAGGATGCAAAGCTGGTGATGGAGTACCTGGCTGTTTGTGATGAGTGTTACATTACGGAGATGGAGGGGCTCCTGAGTGAGAAAGGGTAAGTGAAAGACGGGTACTTTGTGTGCGCTCCGTTGAGCCCTGTCCTGTTTCCTTCTTTCTAGAATTTAGGATGTGATTAGTTTTTGTAGAAATTTTTTTGCAGAAAACAACTGTGACATGGCTATATTCAAATGACGGTCTTTTCTGGGATTTTGACATCATAGTCTAGAAAAAGATTTGAAATGAACTATAAAGATCTTTATATTTTTTCTAATTTCTTAGAGGAGATGTATCTAAGGTAGTGTCTAAGGAAGGTTCAAAAACTACATCTCCCAAATAGCTCAGCAGAGTAAAGCACCTGCAAACAGGTGCAGAGGCTGGGGGTATGATCCCCAGACCTGCTGTGTCAACCCTGGCCCTAGGGTGTGCTGAGACAACAGTTGAGACTGGGCGTGGTGGCGCACGTCTGTAATCTCAGCTCTTAGGAGGCTGTAAACAGGTGGATCACTGTGAGTCTGATCTAGTAGTGAGACCCTGAACACCCTGTAGACCCTTCCCTAAAATACAAAAATAAATAAATAAATAAATAAAAATTGCATCTCAAGTTTCTGGTCCTTCTCAGTTCTTTCTATAATTGCTTTAACATGGATGAGACAGAGACAGATATCTTTAAAATTTTTTAAAAAATATCTAGCACTGGGCTAGCAAGGTAGCTCAGCAGACTAAGCACCTGCTTAGGCAAGCGCAGGCACCCAGGGACCAGGTCCAGTCCCTGACACTACATGCCATGCTGGCCCTGCCCCCAGGTGCACTGAGCCGGCCCCCAAGTCTGGACATGGTGGCACATGCCTGAAATCCCAGCACTGGGGAGGCTGAAAACAAGAGGATCACTGTGAGTATGAACTGCATAGTGGGACCTTGTACCAAATACATACGCAGCACTAGATAATGTAAAATTTATAACATCTGACAATTAATAAAAAGGAAGGTACAACTCACAATGAGAAAAGTCAGTTGAAAGAGACACCAGAAATAGCAATTATGTGGCAATAGGTGTGGATATTTAAATAGTGATGAGTATGCTTCCTGCCATCAAGAACATCACAACATGAGTGTCTTTAGAGAAATGTGGAAATAGAGCCTCGTGGAACGTCTAGAGGTAAAGTCTCAAATGGAGATGTCACTGGGTGGGACCAAGAGTAGATGAAATTTTGAGAAGAAAGATCATTGAACATAAAGATGGAGTGACAAACTGTTCAAAACAAAGTGTAGAAAATAAGAGACTGGAGGAAAAAAATGCCCATAGAATAGTAGGCAGTTTAGCTTAGTGTGATTGGGAGTCACAGAGAGCAAAAGGATAAGCAGAAAGAATAGGTCCTGACATAGTAGCTGAAGTATTTCTAAATTTGATGAAAACTACAAGCCCAGAGATTTAGGAAGCTTAGCTCTAAGCAGGTTAATCAAAAACACATGGAGGCATGTGAGAATCAAACTGAAAAACAAAGAGAAAAATCTTTGAAGTACTGGAGGGTCAGTTCACCAAGAAGTCACATCATTCCTAAATGGGTATGCAGCTAAAATACGACTGCAGAATACACAGAACCAACAGAGAAAAAACAAATTCCACAGTTATAGTTGGAGATTTGCATGTCCGTCTCAGTAACTGGTAGAGCAAGTAGACAAACATCAAAACGAGTTAGAAGATACAAATATTCTTCTTAATCGTTTCAGCCTGCCACTGACAGTACTCCTTTTTGTTACATACCTCCAGCTAAGTGTATATTTTCAAAAGGTTCAAAAAACAAAGAATACTACAAATAAAATAAAAAACAATGCAAGCAATCATATGTGGTCCTAAACCCTGTATGTTTCATATCTGGCTTTTCACAGAATCCTTGTCAACCCCTTATATGGGCATTAGATGAAATGAGAGAAGCCTTACACTGAAGCCTAGATGTGGAGCTCTAGAAAAGACAAATCTAGTTTTTGATAACAAAGCTAATTTGTGGTTTGCGAAGAGAGGGAGGCAGGGGAATGTTCTGGGCTAGGGTGGTTGCATATGTGTACTTCTGAAAAACTGAAAGTGAGCTTTGTTAGGTTGAAGGTGAAAGTATCCATTTGTTACTGATACAAATGTTACTTCTAAAACATTACCGGTGTTCAGGGCCGGTGTTCAGGGCTGGGGAGATAGCTCAGTAGAATAAGCACTTGCCTGGCAAGTGCAGGGTCCTGAGTTCAATCCCTGGTACCCCCCTACACCTCCCAAAAAATTACTGGTGTTCTAGCAACAATATCTGCTTATGCCAGAACAACATGAAATGAGATGTTGAATATTCTGTGATGAGAACAGCGCTCATTTTATCAGCAGACCTATCTCTGAGCTACGTGATTATAAGTTAGGTCTCATTATTCACAAGTAAGTTAGTTTTATTAAGTCTCAAGTAATGGCTGTCTCTTTTCTAATTACAACTTTTATGGCTGTTACCTGCTCCATAGTTGGCGTGATATCTCTGAGATAATACCTGAGACACTGTAGATATTTAATACATGCACACGAACTGAGGCGTGAGGTTGTCTGTAGAGACTAGCAAAATGCAGCTGTAGTGTGTGCCTACTGCACAACTTCAGGACAGCCACACGAGGGCGCCTTCTTAGCACTGTGCAGCTGTGATGCCAGAGAAATCCAAGCAGGTCTTCACAATGTGAAGAGGGACTTTGTAAGCTCCAATGCAGGTGTTAGTGAGATGCGTGCGAGTGGGCCTGGGATAGCCAGTGACCAGTGGTGGGGCCAGGGAGCAGGCTGTGTGCCAACACGTCGCACAATTGGATTTCTTTTCAGTTGATCATCAACATAAGTGCTAGTTTATTTTGAAAATAGTGTGGGAGTTTTAAGGTTATTTCTGGAAGATGGCAAGCTGGCTCATATTTTACATTTTGGGACAGTAAAGGTAATAGTACCCGTTTAACCTGCAGACCTCGATTTCTGACAAGTCTGTTATTCTAAAGCTGAGCCTTTAAAAACTTGGTTTTAACTTGGTTTT
>PVKN010000950.1:20353-60091 GCA_004027915.1 Capromys pilorides
GTTTAAATCAAGGAACAGGAATGCATACTTTAACTATTATATGTTTTGTTTTGTTTTTTTTTTTGTATATAGGGAATTCACTATTGAAACTGAAGGAAAATCATTTCAGTTAACAAAAGATATGGTCAGTGTGAAGAGATTCCAGAAAACACTCCATGGTAAATTTGTAAAAGCAATTAAACAAAGTACTGCTCCTGAATTTTTAAAAATATTTTTATGTTATAACCAAGTTAGAGAAATTTCAAAGAGAGAAAAGGTTACTTGGGCTTCTTTTCCTTTTTCAACATAGTCATACTACAAAATAGTACTTTTATGTTTCTTGTGTTCTGAAGTACATTTTAAGAATACCTATGATTTTTTTTTTTTGTCATTTTAAGGAAAAGTCCTCCTTTGGTTTCTTAAGCAAAAGAAGGAACTCATTCCCTTGCTCAGCCCCCTCTCCTTTTTTTTTGTTTGTTTGTTTTTAAATTGATTTAATTTTATTTTAAAAAGTAAAAATAGCAGAAATAAAGATATAAAAACAGAAACAAGTAAGAGTACAACAGCATGGAGTTTCCTATTGGAAACAGTGGAACACTTTAATTTTTTTTTTTCCCAGTACCAGGGATTGAACTCAGGACCTTGTGCTTGACAGACAAGCGCTTATTCTACTAAGCTATCTCCCTGGCGCCCTCTCCTTTTGGCAAAAAATTAACTTTTTAAAAATTCATTCAGATCAGTAACCTTTTCATACTTTTTAAAAAGCTAAGGAAAGTGATCGTTTTGTAGAACAAATCGTGTAAATTAGACATTGAGTGTTTTTATGCAAATGGGGAGGGCACTGTGATGGTTGTGGCTGGCGTGAAGCTCCTGGACACAGCGGCAGTGCTTGAGAAGCTACTGCTTGTGGGAATGCTAGACCTGCCTGCCCCTTTCCTCTTGGTCTAATACCTGAGTCTGCGGGGGCCCCTTTAGCCATGGGGCCGTAGCTACTATCCTGGTGGCTATTTCAGAGCTGAACCTCACCGTTCAGATACCATAGAAGGAGGCAGAAGAGATCCTTGGTCATATTTCTAAAATGTGTTCTTATTATTAATCACAGACAGAATGAGCAGCTTCTCTTTAGAACTGAAGGTTTGATGGTAGTAGTTGTCTCATTACCCATAAAGCATAAATTCTCCAGGGTCATAGTCAGATAGTCTTAAACATGGGCGGCACTTAATTGTTCTTTTTCCTTTCCATAATAAAAATTGATTTTTTTCCCAGTGTACCACAGGTATAGGCTCCAGCTTATGGGAAGAGCTGGAAAGCCCTGCTAAAATGTGCCTGATGTTCATTTTGTCAGCTATGATGTAGATTTTTTTTACTTCCAGTGAAGTTTTATTGGAGCTCACAATTTATTATACTTTCTAAAGAAACAAGGGAGATGGTAAAGTGTAGTTACTGCAGTTTTTGGTTGTCTACCAGGGTAGAAATGGTCCTGTGACTCAAGTTTCATTTTTCTGTTACATGAACAAAGACTAACTTGGTGAAAATTTCTTGGCATTCCAACTTCTCTTTGAATGTATCACGTTTCCTGCCAAGGAGTAGTTTTTTATGAAGGTTTTGATTCTTGGTCCTAATGAACAGAGATAACAGTCTGTCTAGATTAGAGAGATTTTTAATGCTAAGAATTGTTCAGTTAAGCTCATAAGTGCTTTGTGTGGTATTTGAGAGAAAATTTGTACCTATTTTACAGTGGAAGAAGTTGTTCCAAGTGTGATCGAGCCCTCCTTTGGGCTGGGCAGGATCATGTACACTGTGCTTGAGCATACATTCCAAGTCCGAGAAGGAGATGAGCAAAGAACGGTAAGCTGGCCTGTGGGTGTGCTGGCGTTTACTGAAACACTGGACAAAAAGAAAACATCACTTCCCCTCGCTTTTTAAACAAGTATGAAAAAGATCAGTATCGCTGATCTAAATGACTTTCTAAGAAGTTAATTTTTTGCCAAAAAGGGCGGGGGGCTACGTGAGGGGGTGAATTCCTTCTTAAGAAACCGAGGGCTTTTCATTAAAATGATCACTCACTGCTGTAATGTAGTAGGGTCGTCGTTGCGTAGCAAGTCACCAGGCCAGGCACTTAAGGCGTTGCCGTGCTTGAGTTTCAGTGTGTGTAGGTTGCTCTGGGAGCCACTGCTTTAGTTGCCTGGCACACTGTTCTGAGGCAGAGCCTGTGTGAGGAAGCTTCAGGGATGAGTGATGCTCTCTGAATGCTGTCGTGTTTTCAGAAAATGGGAAGGAAGGATGAGAAGGCTCATAGAACTGAACAGGCCACCAATTGTCTGTGTACTCGTCCAGCTTCAGGGGAGCCCTCTTGCCCTACCTGAGCTCACCTGGCGTGCTCTCTTGGGGGAAGATGTAACCTCTTAGATTACATTCCAGGGACACTGATGGCTAGGTTTGAGACTTAGAGATCTGTAGAGGTTTGTTTGATGATTCTTTGATTATTTGTCTTAACCCAACCTGATGCTAGTGAACGGGTCCTACGGGTTGTAACCTGGGTAGTACCTGGGGTGTAGCTCCCCTGGTCCCCAAGCATGGCTGAAGACGGAAGTCATAAGTGTCTTCATCAGCTCCTGTGAATTTTCTCCCTGGTCTCATAGTTCTCAGTGTAGCTCCATGCCTTCCACTTTATTTCTTTACTTCACCAGTCGTGTCTCATCTCTGCCTGTGGAAATGATAACTCCTTTGATTTCTAGGGAGTGATTCCATAACCAGTCAGAAGAATGGCCAGAAAAGAGGGGATGTGATACCACCTTAGTTGAAAGGAACAGTTTCATTTACTTTGTCATTCTAAAGTAGAGCATACCTCATGCTGGGCATCAAGTCTGTGTTTTTCCCCAGAGCATGTAACTTTGAAGAATGAACTAGTAAATTCCCGGTGCCAGTATTTAAAAAGACCTGATGCACCGTTGTAACATGGGGATGATAAAGTTGCTCTTTGAATCGCTGCCCTTAAGCTGCTCCTTTACCTTCTGGTGTGAGGAGCAGCCCTTCATTCTTGGAGCAAGCAGTAAGGACCCAGGGTGGCACCAGATGTGCCAAGCGTCAGGCTCCATCCTTTCGGAAGAACAATCTACAGAACTAAACATAATCCTTTTTGTTGGCAAGTGTGTTTCATGGTTTTCCTGCTCGTTTTTCCAATAAATGGCTTTTCCAAAAATCTTTTAGCTATTCCTTTAAAGCTAGCAATATTGATATAACTAGAGCTTTAATAGATATAGAAGCTAAGCAAGAATAAATTAATAGCAGTGTTTTATGAATTGCATGGAGCCCCATCTTGAAGAGAGATTTGATTAGGCTATGTGAAGCCAAAAATGTTTCTAAGTTAATGGCACCTAGTGCCTCAATCCATTTGCTTATAAATTTAATATAAAAACATTGCTAGTGAAATTTAAAAAAAATTCTATGAAGGCAGGTTCTTCTTTCTCATTTAATGAAATTAATGGAAAAGGGAGTTGAATTTTGAAAATTCTGGGATGCAGGCAACTGTACTGCTGTAGTGCAGGGCTCGCGTAGAATATTTGCGTTTCCTGACATAGTAGGCTATTAACTTGCGTGGGAATCTGACCTGAAAGATATGAAATAACTGCATAACTGAAATAATGGAAATGTGTTACTCATTATTTGTATAGGAAAAATTCACTCCAAGTTACATATGCTTACCTTCAAGTCAACCTTTTGATACAAATACTATTTAAGAACTGCGTTCAGCTCTCATCCCTAATCCGAGGGGGCAGGTTAGCTTGCTCTCCACAGAGCGTCTGCTTTGTTTGAGGTCTGAGTTACTCGGAGGCCTCTTTCAAAGCAGAGCTGAAGGGCTATAATTTTCAGTATAGGTGCACAGATCGTTTTGGTTGTTCAGTACTTTTTTTGTACTAATTAAGCTTTGAGTTGTTAAGGCTCCTGGATTGTTCTCTGAAAGGACAGGATGGACTGTGGCTTGTGCACTGCCTTGTTACTTGATTTTGTGGGTATCTTTAGGCAATCTTCACAGAACGAATTAAGGCTTTTACATAGGACTAGAACATCTCCGTCTTGCATATACAGTGGTTTTCAGAATTTTTTCACATTATTTGACATTTTTTACTTGTGAAGTAAACTGAGCAGATGATAAAAACCATGTTTTAGACTGAGAAACTGATGTTCAGAGAGTCCTCCAAGCCGGCCTGAAGCCAGAGCTGGCACGAGGTGTTTCTCGTCTGGCTCCTTCTTGCCATTCAGCCTTTCATGCGCTTTCTGGCGGTTTGACAGTGACATGGTGCTTGGCCACCACCCGCTGTAACGTTGTGTGGCTCGGCCCATGAACATTTAGGTGTACATAGCATAACATCTTTCGATTTTTTTTCTTTTTAAACCATGCAGTTCTTCAGTTTCCCTGCTGTGGTTGCTCCATTCAAATGTTCCGTCCTTCCGCTCAGCCAGAACCAGGAGTTCATGCCGTTTGTCAAGGAATTGTGTAAGCAGATCTACTTGGATAATCTCCATGGGAACACCATTAAGTAGGCTCAGTTTTAGGAAATGTATCATTTAGCTCAATAAAAATATAAATTGAATAAGAACAAATCTAAGTGATTTTTCCTCTGTTCTTATTTCTGGGAGACTGTGCTTTTTCAGAGTGCTTTGTCCTAGTATTGAATGAATCAGGGTAAGGCCCAAGAGTTTGATTTCAGGCCTACTCATGGTATCCATGTGCCCTCTTCACTAGGGGGAACCTGAGTGAAGTGTGGCAGCCCTAGCCATGGCATCCATGGCACTGAAAGGGACCCCGGGGGCCATCTAGTGCTTCCTGCTCTCCTCACATAGGGCTGGAAGGAAGCTGTAGACTGCTCAGGGCATGTACGCAGACAGAGCTGGTGGTGTACTGGACCCACCTCCTGGCCTTGGCTCCTTGGCCAACACTTGGTCCCCTGTGTCACATGTAGCTAGGAAGGACTCCAGGGAAGGGTTTATTAAACTTAGGGGGTTTTCTTTTACAACTGGAATTTGTTGCTGTCTTGTTCTGACCCATTTTAGAAGTTTCCTGAGCTTGTAAGATGATGTTCAGGTTACAGTGAGACTTACTCCTTTCTTTTCTTTGTCATCATTTCATGTTTCGGACAGCGGAAGCCCTGACCAGGAATGGCGTGTCCCACAAAGTAGATGACTCCTCTGGGTCCATCGGGAGGCGCTACGCCAGGACCGATGAGATTGGTGTGGCCTTTGGGATCACCATTGACTTTGACACAGTGAACAAGACCCCTCACACAGCAACATTGAGGGACCGTGACTCCATGCGGCAGATCCGAGCAGAGGTGACTGCCTGCCCTTTGTTCGACATATTAATCTTGAAAGTGTGCACCAGTTCCAACTGGTTTGAGTTAGATTTCACTTGTACTCCAGTTTTCTTTTCTTTTGTAATTTTAATGATAGCCTTGTATCAGAGGAAGCCCAAATGCCCAAATCTATTTGACTTAATTATGAAAATATCCATTAGCACTTCTGTAATATTTTATAGTCATTTATTTGATCTGGGCTCATTCTTCAGCAGTTTGCTTTTATGTTTTTTTTGTGTATTGGGTAAGAGAAATGTGATGCCAGGAGACTGTTGCCATAGTTTTATTGGCAGGCTTTTGGGGTCTGAGGCATTTCTATCCATTTCTATAGAAACGTATTCATGTTTATATACATAAATTCTTCTGTTGTAGTCCATTCAAAACTGAATAATGTTTCAGTAATTTTACTTAATGGAAAGGGAAGAAAAGAAAGGGAAGGAGGGTGATAAGGGAAAGGACAGACCAGCCACTTTAGTTGACAACTGCCTGGCTACTTTATTAGCTGTGGACAGGTATTTAGTTAGAGTGCCTATTATGTGCTCAGCTTGACAGAGTTAGTAGTAGGGAAAACAGAAATAAAAGACTGCTTTAAAAAAAAAAAGACTGCTTTTTTTTCCCCCCAAGGAATTTATGGTCTACTTCACAAGGCATAAATTTCTGCCTTGTCTTACAAGCCAGATCTGGCTACTCCGGACCTATATTCCCATGTGGCTATAGGTTTTAAAGTGTGGTCCCTGGGCTGGTGACGTGAGGTCACCTGGCCACTGGGTGCTCATTGTGATCTCCACCCCAGACCTTGCAGACCTTCAGGAGTCAGAAGTGCAAGCCGGTGGCCTGGTTGCATACTCAGGCACAAAGATGGCTGCTGCATCCGTTGAAGGCTGAGCAGCAGCTGGCCTGCCTGGTACCCTGCACGCCTTTACCTGATGCACTGCTATCTCTTGGGACTTAGGAGGGTGAAGGGTGAAGGGTGACATGTGATGTATATGAACCTGTTTCAAGTCAAAGTGAAGATTTAGAGAAGTTAGGAAAGGCTTTGTGCCTAGATTGAGTTTTCCAGGGAAGGTCGTGAGCTTTGTGGGTTGGAGAAAGAGCCTGGACTGAGGCCTGGGAAGAGGGCACAGGTGAGTGTGGTTAGGTAGGGGCCCAGGGAGTGACAAGAGACGTGAAGGACAGTTTGTAAGGTGACGCTGGCATTCTGCAGGCAGTGCGCGAGTACACTGATGCTTGGTCCTCTCTCCCCCCAGGTCTCTGAACTGCCTGGTATCGTCTGCGATCTGGCCAACGGCACCATCACGTGGGCTGATGTGGAGGCCAGGTATCCTGTCTTCGAAGGTCAGGAGACTGGTAAAAAAGAGACAATGGAGGAATGAGGACAATTTTTGCAACTTTAGACTACATGTATTAATAAAAATTTAACTCTTGCCATGTCCACTTTACCAAAAAAACCAAAATACAAAAACCAAAAGAACAACATTTGATTTCTCCCAGGGACTGTATTTTATCCTCAGTGGCTGCCTGATTTTTATCCCCACTATTAAAAGTTGCAGGAATTCTGAACAAATTTGTAACTCATGGGCTTGTATTTTCACGATTTCTTTCAGCAGAGCGGCTTTTTCTACCTTTGATTAGGTTTAATGATAAACACAATGGATACTTTAAAAATTAATAGCATAATTTGTTGGAGTAAAAACTACATCATAAAATTAGCCTGTTTTAAATGTAGAGTTCACTGATGTTTAGTATATTTACAGAACTGCACAGCCACCATCACAATCCAATTTTAGAACATATTCATCACTCCACAATAACGTCTAATGTCCCTTTACCAGTGTTCCGCATTCCAGCCTCAGCTCACGCAAAGCAGCTACTAATCTACTTTGCCTGTAGAGTCATCTTTATTGCTTTCTCTTTCTGAGAGACCGATACATTGTGCTAAAGAGACAGCTGTCTCCGGGTAGGGGGAATGGCTGCTAGAAAGGCCGAGGTGGGCTAGGATGACTGGGCCAGAGGAGGTCCTGGTTGCCAACCCTGACATGCAGCCCCTGAAGGTGGGCCTAGATGCAAGAGCCCTGGGCTTCTTGGTTCACTGGTAGTCCTGGAAATCGGGGCCCTAATGGTAGAGGATCCCTGTGTCTGACTAAGTAATTCTCAGCTCTTACTGTCTTTATTCAAACCTAGACAGTTTGGGTTTAATTTTTAAGAGACTTTGCTACTATTTTGTTTTTGTCATAGAGGGCTTATTTGTAAGAAAAAAAAGTACAAGGCTGTGCAAATTTTAGCAGCTCTGTGTTTGCAGAGTTAGGGCTTTGTCTAGTACAATACTAGGTGTGGGGGCCTCCATCCAGAAGGCTTTTTATTCCCTTTCTTCTCAGTAATTTTCTTCCATTTGCTGTAAGCACCTCCACGGTGAAGCTGCAATCACCACAGGTTTTTATAAGCTCCTTAACAGGGGAAGACATATTAAAGAAAATGGGATTTACCTACCGTGGGTCAAAAAGGGATTGGAACCACAGCATTCTTCAGGGGCAAACACATCTGCCCAGATCTTAGATCTGCAAGCCCTCCTGTTCTCTGATCCTCTCATCGGTGGTAGTGAGTGGTTCCTCGCAGGAGAATACCCACATCTCCAGCGTGACTGACTGCTGCAGTGAGGACATGGTTCTGTTTCTACCCGGTTCAGCTGATTCCAAGCAAAGGTGTGTGTAGAGCTGTGTTCTAAATCAAGAGGCCCTTTATACCCAGAAGTGCACACAGGGGCACAATCATACACACTTGCCTGATGTCTGAAGCCTAGGTCTTTATCCAGCAAGGTTTGAAGCTTTGAGACCCTTAGTAATTACCTTTGTACTTATGTATATTGAACTAGAGGCTGGTTGAACACAGCCTGGTAAGTAGCACTGTCTCACAAAAGTTGTGCCTGTTTTCACTTTCCCCAAGGTCGCAGTGATGGGAAAGGCTGGCATCCTGATTGTTCCCCGCAGCATGTGCAGGACATGGGACTTAAGTTCTTTTAAACTTTTCAACTTGCCTTCAGAACATTCCACCAAATACAACGTGCAGTTACATCTAGAGAAGGAGTCTGTACCTGACCCTTCACCAGTTCTAGTAGTAAAAACACTGAATACAGATGATCCCAGAAAAGCAATTCATCACCAAGTGTCACAGAAATTAGCTTACTTGTTTCATGAGGTGGTACTACAGGTGTCAGGTGTCCTAAGTTCTTTGTGGTAGAACTTTACTGAATCAGTCTGTTGAGATAGATTCACTCCTGTCTACTGTTTGCTTAACCAGTGTATGTTCAGAATAATGGCAGTGGCAGTGTTGGCATCTCAGAGAACCAGATGTCCTGGAGATGCTTCTGTCTGGATGTAACTGCAGTGGAATGGCTTCCTGTGACAAGGGAAAGGGTGATGATGAGGAGGCTATGAGAGCGCCACTCATGCTGCAGAACTTTGCAGTTTGTTCCTGATACGTATATAAGCAGAGCAGGTGTTTTGGCATTTGACCATCACCAAAATGAAATTTGAAGATTTGCTAAGTGGATGGATGAATAATTTTTGCTGTGCTTCACAATTCACCTCTTGTTGCCTGTCAGTAAGTCTTGGTTATTGGACTGCCTTGAAGGGGTAATCATGTTAAGACCCTGGATGTAATTAATGTCTCCTCTGGAAATTGGGTTGTGATTTGAGAACTTTGCTAGTGATTGACTGCAGCTCTGCCTGCTTCCTGAGGGCCCCTTTCCTGAGCTGGTTTCTTGCTGGAGGATTTCTCTCCCTTGCATGATAAAGAGGATGAATGTTGTTAATCCTGGCAGTAAATGGTCTTAGGGTCCTGGTTGCAGCGCTGGTTGGGTGTTAGAATCCTTGGCACTTTGAAATATGCTCATGTGTGGGCCCTGCCTTCTCCAAATGTAATGAAGTTCCTTAGCATGGGATCATGAACATCAGTGTTTTTCCTCAAAGTTCCTTCTGAGAGCCACTTGGGAAATGGTGGACTCGCTGCTTTCCTGAAAGGAGGCTTCTTTGAGGCCACAGGTTTCTAAAAACCTTCTAGTGAGGCCACTGGTAAAGCCGATGCAGACTGGGGAGTGAACCCTGGGACCTCAGTTTTTGTGGGTAACCTTTCGCAGCCACATTCTTGCAGGATTCAGGTGGGGCCAAAGAGCCAGGGGCAGCCCCAATCTCTTGCAAGAAACAAGCTGGATTCTGGTCCCAGCCCTCCCTGTGTGGGCTCGGTGAGTTCTTCTGCTCTCCACACCTTCATAGAAGGCTGGGAAGAGGAACCTTCAATGGGGAGCCAAAGCCTGATGTCCTTTGCTGGCATGTGGGACCCTGTGCAGAAAGAGCCAGCGTGGAGGTGACAGCCAGCAATTGCAGTTGCTAGATCTAAAAACTCAGTCACCAGCAATTAGCTGAAAAGCAGTTATGCCAACTAAAACAATCTAGGCTAATTAAAAGGTTTTTTTCGTTGGCTCATCAAAATTCAGTTCTGCATCTTAGTGTGAGTTAATTGACAGTGAGATTAAATAGACTGCAATTGTGGGAAAGAAGGAAAAAAATCCTCATAACTGACAAGCTTTAAGATGGAAAAAAAAAAAAAAAAAAAAAAAGAGTCCAGACTTCCTAATCTTGGGGAAAGGAAAGGTGAAGCCAGGGTGGAAAGTGATGTGTGCCTTCGACCTGTCCTCTTCCTTGGCTCAGCTCCGTCCTGTGCCAGATCCAGGCCACTGTCCCCATCTGCACTTCGTGTCCAGAGTTGGGCCACGTCCCTTCACCTTTTGGCCACCACCCTGGGCTGTTACCTGATTTTTTGTGAAAAGGCTGTCTGTCATCCAGGTGGCTCCTGTGCCTCTATGATCTTCTTTTGCTCAGCAGCAAAGTGATCTTGTTCTTTCCCCAAACTTGGGGGCTTTTCATTTCTCTTTAGCATAACAGCTATGTGTCCTGCCCCTTCCCACTTCCCGCCGTGTCGCTGCTTGATGCTGGCCGTGGCCCGAGCAACCCCGGGCTGGAACACTAACTCCCAGCCCTCCCCGCTACCGTGCCATCGGCTACACCTAGATTCCATCTTCTCTACCCTATCTGATCTCAGTCTTCAGCCTGGTGCACCAATGCTTCGCTTCCTGTCCTTCTTGCTTTTGCTTCCTCATCACTAAACACGATTCATCGTACTTGTCAGGGACTGCATTGGAGTGTAGGCCCCGGAGGACAAGGATTGGGGCTTTTTTATTTGCAGCTGTGTTCATTTTGCCTAGCACGAGACCCTTAGTGGCACTCAGTAAATAATGAATCTCCTTCAGCATGGTTGCTCCCACAGTCTCATTTTTTCCCTCTTCCTGTACTAAGGATTGAACCAGGGCCACTGAGCTACATCCCAGCCTTCTCATAAAATTTTGAGACAAGGTCTCACTAAGTTGCCCAGGCTGGCCTCGAGCTTGCTGTCCATCTGCTCCAGTGTCCCAGCAGGTGGGATTATGGGTGAGTTCCACCATACCTGATTCCCACATTCTGTATTTTCATTTTCAAATTGGCTTACTTCCAGATGACTACATACAGTGCTCAGCCCAGCTCTTCATTCAGCCATGGAACAGTGGGATAGAGATCTCCCCCCAGGCAGATTCTCATATTTAGTGAAATGGTACTTTTTTGGTGGGGGACCAGTATAACATATTGAACCTCAGGAAGTACTGAACTACATTTCCAGCACCACTCTACCTCTCTTCCCTTTGAGACACAGTCTCACTGTGTTGGTCAGCCTTGAACTTGCCATCCTCTTGCCTCAGCTTTCTGAGTAGCTAAGATTGCAGTGTATACCACCATGCCCATTGTGCTGCCCCCCTCCCCTAAAGATTTATTTATTTGCTACAGGGTCTTGCTATGCAGCTCTGACTAATAGTGATCCTCTTGTCTCAGCCTCCCCAGTACTGGGATTATAGAGATGCACACCACACCCAGTTTCGGTGGCTGGCTCTCAGTGGGGCCGGCACAGCATGTGGTACTGGGGATCAAGCCCAGGTCCTTGTGCTTGCCATGCCGGCACTTAGACTACTGAACTATGTTCCCAGCCCCTGTGCTACCTTTTTTAAAGGAAACAACATTTCAAATCCTCTTGGAAGAAATACATCAGTGTCTCAGTTACTCTTTTCTCATTGTTGGGACAAATACCCGACAGCCAAAATGAAGGAAGAAAAGGTTTATTTACCTCACAATTACTAGAGGTTTCAGTCCGTACTCGGCTAGCACCAAGGCAGACTGGCACGTGACAGAGAGCAGCAGCTCATGGCAGCAGAACAGCAACAATGACAGCAGAGAGTCTGTCTCTGTCTCTCTGTCTTTCTTATATTACATTCAGGCTATCCTCCCCAGGTTGGGTATAGCACTCACACCCATAATCCCAGCAATACTAAGACCTATAATCCCAATGAATCACCCATAGTCCCTCCCAGTAGATCATGAGTTAATCTCAAACTCTAGAAGTCCCAGCCCCATGACCTAATGAGGCTTTGGAGGGACAACTAGGCACAAACCATAACAATCAGGAAACTAGTTGGAGAAATGGGTATTGTGAGCTGTAACAGTCTTAATTTACAAGAGAAAGACATTTTAAAATTATAATCTGTTAAGATCATAAATATGAAAATAACAAATTTAAAACTCTTAAAACATGTAGACTCTGAGAACAGGTTCCAGGCAGAGCAACTTAACTCAAGAGTGTTGGGGTTGGTGAAGTGCCCTCAGAGAAACTGATTTTCTGTTTTCTGGGGCCCACAGTTCAAAAGTGGACCAGGTGTGGACTTGTTCCCAAGCCTTTCTTACCCAGGTGGTGGGGACATAAACTCAGCAAATACTGCTGCTGAGGAGTGCTTGGCCTGACTGGGAAAGATGAGTCCTCCGAGTATAGTACACTGTGGGAAATGGGAGAGGCCTTGAGTACAGCTTCATGGCCTCTTCACAGAATGAGTATGCACCTTCTGAGTCATTTTTAAAGTCTACTTTGGTCCTCAGAAGCCTGTTTAGTATTCTCTTGTGCTTCTAATCCATAGTCAGGCCTGAGTACCACCAATTTATAGTGAATTTATATCACTATAGGCAAGCATTTAGCTTTCTCCTGAGGCCAAGATCTTTTAAACATGAGTCCATGGTTCCTTCAAGGATTTCTGTGGAAATGAATCTGTCCCATGACTGAGGGGCCCGCAGCTGAGTGAAGTCCAGCTCTGGCTGCAGATCAGGGAGAATCCTTCAGACCTGTCTTTATGGGAATTTCACTGGTACTGTTATCTAATTCGTTCAGTTGTAAAGACCTTAAGATTCAAATCTGTAACAGAGGAGCAGGGGTACCCCAGGTCTGTTTCAGTCTGAGGGATGGGATGGATTGGAAATACCAGGGCTGGGGGTGCTCATTTGCTTAGGAATGAGAGGCACTGTCTCCCATAGAGCACAGCAGAGCTCACTAGAAGGGCAAATGGAGATGGGCAGGGGTTCTTGTTAAACTGAAGTTATTTGGGATGGTCAGGAAGAATGAGAAGAGGCCACTACGGGGGCCCTAATGTCCCCCACTGGCCTTGGCCAGAGAACCGAGGAACTGGCTGGAATGAAGAACTGATGAATTTTCACATTTCTCCATCTTCCTGAGCAAAAAGTCCCCATGGAGAGCAATGATGGATGGTTCATGGAGCTTGGGTCTCAGGGACGTGGAACAGACCTTACTCAGTACCCTGCAAAGCTAATTAAGCACTATTAATCACTGTGTTGTAGTCACAGCAGAGGCTGGACAACAGTGTTACTTGCGTTGCAAAGCAGTAGCCCCTGTTTGCCTATGCTTACTCATTTATCTGACCAGCAGGTATTGAAAAGGGACTCAGGACAGCCTTGAATCCCCTCTACTTGATCTTTCCCAAGTGCATTGGCTAACACCTGACACCATCTGTCAACCTCGCCTTCATCATTGGTTTATTCAAGTAGCATTTGTGGCTCTTCCTGTTTACCCTGACAGACCAGGACACTTGAAAGGAGTGGCATCAACTCTATCGGTTCCACTTTCAGAAAGTGAAGGGATAGCCACATCCAGTACAGAGGGAAGCCGGGAGGCACCAGTCCTGGGGACCCTGGGTGAGTGAAGTAGGGGACATGGCAGGAGTCTGCGGGGCCTGGTACAGATGTTTCTGTCATGCCTTGGAGGTGGGGCTATCTTCACTGGAGACCTGGCCCTAGGCTCTGGCGGTGGAGTGTGGAGCCAGAGAATGGATTCTCCTCTGCAGAGCACATGAATTGCTTTGTGCCTTTGTTCTGTCTGGCTAGCACTGAACAACGAGCCTGTTGGTTGATGGGCTCTGGGTGGAACAAATGGGAAAGGCCCATGTGTGTCAGTGCATGTTTCCAGAGCTCTTGTGGGTGCAGAGCTCTGGCATTCCCAGCCCAGCGGTGGAACTTGTGACGACAACTCTAGGAACTCCCAACAGGCACTTGTCTGGCAGGCTGACAGGAAGCCTTCCTAGAAGGGGATGTGATCAGGGTTTACAGTTCAGAGGCTGGGACCAGAGTGATGGAGCTGGAATTGGAGAAGTATGCCATAGCCCGGTGTGATGTGGGCCAGCCTTGGCTGCACCACAGAAGTCCCCAGCAGGAAACAGCCCACAATGGGCAGTGATGCCAGCCACCTTGTGCCCATTCCTCCTGGTAAATAACATCTCCAAGTGGTACAGCCTCCTCAGGAGAATTCTTGGTATCTTAGGGGCAGAGCCTGGAAACCATACTGAGCATATTGATGAGTAAATTTGTATCTTTTACACATGCCACCTCCCTGCTATAGCTGCCTTCCTTAGAGATTTCTAGAAAGGCAGGTCCCTACCTTCTCTTCCTGCTGTCTGCAAGCATGTGTAGGTGTGAGTGTGGTGGAAAGAAATGCCACAGGAGTTTCCTTGACTGATGGCTGCTTTAGAGTCTGCACTCAGACCGTGTGTAATTTTTAGATTCCATAGTGCCTAGAAAGACCGACTTCCAAAGCTTGCTGCCAGGGCCAGCCTGTTGGCTAAGTGGGGAGGCCCAGTGAGGTTCCTAGCTGCAGTGTCTCCTCTTTCAAACCTCTCTCTGTGCCCCTTGCTGCCAAGGTCCACCAGGCCCACCAAAGACAGCTCTTTATGCAGACCCCTCCTGACCCTGGCTGAAGTGTCCCTGGGAAGTCAGGTCCTGAAGCAGTGAGGGACTGGCCCATTGCTTCGTTGACCCTCGTTTCTTTCCGCTCTTGATGAAATAATTCATAACACAGAGGCCATGCAGAAGTCTATGTAGAACTTATTGTAAGATAGATATGGAGTGGGAAAGTGGCCAGTGCCGTGCAGGCATCTGCCCGAGGGTGAGGTTGGGTATCTTTTCATGCACACAAAAGTTACTCCTGGGCTTTGGTGATTGTGATGCTTGTTTTACTTGTAGACAGTTACTTTGGAATTTCAAAATGTCTTCCTGTTCTTTTTAGATGGCCAGTGTTTCCTCAGGGGCTTTAATCATCTAAGAAACTTCCAAAAAGATAAGTGTTTAGGGGCTGGGGAGATAGCTCTGTGGCACCAAAGTGCAAGGTCATGAGTTTGAACCCTGGTCCCGCAAGAAAAAAAAAAGTGTTTGATTTAAACCAGGTCCCATTTTAGGTAGGAAAATCTTTAAATAACATTTGCTTTCCAGGGTTGCAGGCTGTGATAGCCAGAAATGCTATCTGCCTTGTTGTGGACTCAGATGGCCAGGTATCAGAAGGAAAAGGCCCTCATGCTCCGAGGGATTGTCCTGGGTCTGAGACCTGGCTATAAATGTATCGCACATTGGAGTCTGTTTCTTTACTGTAACTGGCAAGCTATGCTATTTTGGACACCCGACCCTGTCCCTTAGGCCCACTGACTCTACTGACCAACATTGTCATACTGAGAAAGTATTTCCCTTGGGCCTCAGGGACCCCATGACATGTGCAGGGCACAGCCTGTTCTGAGTGTCCCCTCCTGTCCCTTCTGGTACAGTTCTGTCCTCCCGGGGCCCCCTTGCACCTGTTCCCCACCTGCTGTGGGCTCCACAGGTGCTCAGCATGGCAGAAGTGGCACATTACAGGCCCACCCCACTCCTGCAGTCGCAAAGGCCTGACCTAGGTGGTGGGATGTGGAGAGGCGCTGAGGGCAGCCGAGGGTCTTGTGCCAGGTGCCTTACTTGGCTTGGGGTCACCGTGGGCACAGGGTGATGTGTGCAAAACGGAGGCTAATGAAAGGCAGGTGGAGGCTGCAGACCCAGGTTTGCCTGCTCCCCAAGGCGACACAGAGAAGGGCACCCTGAGAGACCTGCTGGGCAGCAACAGGCATGGAGCACTTTCCTGCCTTCACTGTGCGCTGTGTGCAGGGCTGTTTTTCTCAAGGAGCTGTTGAGTGTCTGGAAATAGGAAGCCGTGCTCTTGTTATTTTCATGTCTGACCACAGTGGCTCCAAATGAATGGGGAATGAATGATGGATAGGTGTGTGGGTCTCCATCTCAGCCTCCTCACATGTTCTGGGAACCCCTGCATGCCTGGCACATGGATCATGTCTACGTAGGCGTCCATCTGCAGCTGCCTCGATTGCCGGCACACTGGGGAGCCACGGGTCTCCATCCCTATGCAAGTCCGTGTATTGGGCTCACTTTCCGCAAGTTCCTGAGGTGCACCTGCCACCCATCCTCTCTGCTGCTAGTTTGTCATCCGCTAGGACAGCTGGGCTTTGAGGCGTTAGGCGCTCCTGAGGGACCTGCTCGGTGGGAAATCCCATCCTTGCCTTCCCTCCCTGCTCCATGCTCTAGTTGCTGCCACACCTACCTCCATTTTGTCATTTTCTGGTCCCATGTTGATGATGGGTGGGGTTTTGGAGCTTGGCTGGGGCAGGGCTCCACCTGTAGTCTATCACTGGGAACAGAACCAGGCTGCCGCAGTGAGGAATCCTTATACATTCAAGTCCTTTCCAACTTTAAAAACCAGGATGGACAGAAGGGCTAAGCAGAAATACCTAAGGGCCTGGCCCACTGCCTGAGTGCTGAAACTTCCTGCTACAGCACAGGAGTCTCTTAATGAGGCTGCCATCCAGAAGGCCACTCAGCAAGGGGCTGCCAGTACTGCTGCAGAGGCTAACAAGGACAGGCTGGGCTCCGAGGAGCAGGTGCCTAATGAGCTTAACAATGGGGCTCCACAGGGTTGTCCTAATGATGGCAGTGGCATTTCAAAGGCATAGCTCTATGGGGCCATGACCAGGAGTCCAGGTAATGAGGGGATACAGGGCTGAGGTGGATCTGCTCAATGGGAGGTAGAACAGATGTGAAACTGCTCAGTAAGTCAGCAGTCTGGTGCTGCTCCTCGCAGTGATGGCCTCAGCAGTCCTGGCCTCCTGCAGGGACCACAGGACTCCTCCATGCAACAGAGGACAGGACGGGGAGTGCGCCAGGCTGCATCTGCGGGGCCCTGCTGAGCAGCGTAGGTGAACCCTTGGCTTTGCAGCATCTGCCCCCTGAGTGCTGAGCGCATGCTCAATCTCCTCTGGCGCACAGACTTCGCTCCAAGCGGCCTTTTGGACCGAGCCATTTGCCCCTCCTTGCTTCACAAAAGCATCGTGCCATGGGCATGAGGAGTGGGAGGATTTGTGTGAGTTCTGTTCCTTAAGGATGTCCCTGGAGGCTTCTCTCACCTGGCAAGAGAAACCACAGCCCATAGCACACTCCAATGCACTGTGGAGCTTGCGCCCTCGCCTGCCCCACCTCCCGGCACAGTCCAGCGTGGAGGGCTGGTGCTGGTGACGTGAGTACCCTGCTCGTCCCATCAGTTTCTATGCGCTGTTTCCAGCCAGATCAGAGAGGGCCTAGGTGGCCTCTGCTGACAGAGCGTTCTTGGTTATAGACTGCTCTGCAGCTTGAAGCGCACCACGCAGAAGCCTTATAGAGGACCGGGTGACACTCCTACAGTGTCCACTTATGTATTTGAAAAGCCTTCTCAGCACGCAGAACTATAAAAAAAGAAAGAAACCGATTCTGAGTTCTGATTCATTCTCGCAGTAAAATTCATCCTCAAATTTGTGAACCATTAAATTTCTATCCATTTCCCCAAGTGTGTTTTCAGTGAAGCTTGCCTTTTTGGGTTTAATCATTATAAAAATGTATAATTATCACCAATAATTATATTATCGAAGCAATTGTTCACTATATTTTATAACAAAACTTATAATCTCAATGTAGAAGTCTTTTTCTAAAAAAAGTTAAATCTTTCATCACAGAAAATTAAACATTTTAGAGCCGACCAGATAGCTCAGTGGACTAAAGCGCCTGCTTAGGCAGTGCACAGTGAATGGGTTCAATCCCTAGCTTGCTGTGCCGGCCCCACCCCCGGGTTTCGCTGAGAGGGTGATTGAGACTAGGCATGGTGGTGTATGCCTGTAGTCCCAGTGCTTGGGAGCTTGAAAACAGGAGAATCACGAAGAGTTGGATCTGCATAGTGAGACCCTGTACTAAAATTTTTTTTTTAAAAAAAGAAAACTAAACATTTTAACTTCAGTCCATAAATATATTCTGTGACAGAGAAGTAGGACAGGGTGAGCCACAGAAGAGTTCCGATCAAGAAAACTGACTCTGAGAAAACAAAACAAAACAAAACAAAACAAAACTGACTCAACAATTTTGTAGGGGCAGTGGAAGGAAGAGACAGATTAGAGAGAGGGACCACTAAGAGGTTGCCGCTGTTAGCAGTGGGCTGGCTCTTGGCATTTTGGACAGATGAGGCTGGGTATTAAATAATTGCAGTGTTTAGGTTCCATGTTGTGTATTATAAAGTATTATGGCAGTTTTATTTTAAAACTTAATTATTTATCAAGTGCTAGAAATCATATCCCTTGGACCTGTAAAACCATTAAATGGCCAAGTTAAGAATGTGCAGGATGAGATACATGGTTTTTCAAAGTTTGTTCTTGCAAGGGTACACAGGGCAAAAGCCCTCATTCAAACCAGTGGCCTGGTGGCTTCTTTCTGGATTCCAGTTACCTGTCTGGAAGAGGACTGGGGTGGAAGATAAATCAGAAACAGCCTGAGAGGTCTCTGCCCTGCAGTGCCTGGGGCTTTAGCTGCTGGAGCAGCTAAACTCTGTCCGTGCTGGCTGGGTCAGCTGCCTTGGTTGGGGCTAGGGGCAGGTTTCAACCTGAGGCGCGACAAGGGACCTGCAGGTGCTCTGGGGAAGATGACCCTATACCACAGATTGGAGAGGAGGTCCACCCCAGCCGCCGGAGGGGGGACATGGTTGTGTCCTGAGGTGCAGCCCCCATGTTGGACCCACATCACCCTCAGATTCTGGTTGAGTGACCTGTGGGGAGGCCAATTCGGCAGGTGTGTCTTATTTCACAGAGAGCATAGGGGAGGCTGAGACCTAGCCAGTGAGGGACTGGGAGTTGGTTCTCATTGCCAGATATACTACCCCTGCCCATCCCTTCCTCCTGCCCCCGTACCTCTGCTCCCCATTTGTGTGTGTGTGTGTGTGTGTGTGTGTGTTACATATCTGGTTGGCCTAAGGGTGTGGCTCTGTGAGCTACCTCTCCCTCCCTCCTCACCTGCCTGTCCATCCTCAATCTGAGGACTGGCCTGAACAGAGGTCTCAGGGAAGTAGCAGCACCCTGGCTGCAGGCCCTGGAGCAGAATGGCTGGAGAGAGGGAGAGACAGCCAGCTAGGAGTAGAGTATAGGGAAGCTGCTCTGGATGAAGCCAGGTGGAGAGCCCTGACTTCCCAGCTATAGGGAGGCACCCCTCAGTGTGGAGGCAGGAAGCAGGGGCTGTGGCCCTGGGCCCAGGGTAATGAGTCATGTGACTTGGACGGGCCTTTCCCCTGCAACTTCAGCCTCTTCATCTGTGAGAGCAGCTATGGTAAAGATGGGTCAAGAGAGGCTTAGATGGGCAGGAGGATAAAGACATGTGCCCTGCTCTTCCTGGACGTCCCCATGGCGACCCTCTTGCACAGAGACTTGACTTGCAGGCTGTAGCGTGCCCTGTGTCTCTCAGAGTTCCTCTCCACTCAGCACAGCTTCTCTCCTGCCAGGCTCGAGGGTGGGTCTCTCCTCTCCCTTCTGTGTCCCCGGGGCCATGCAAGGAGGGAGGAGGAGGAGGGTGGTGGGGAAATGCCTCTGCAGTGGGGCCACGGCAGGAGAGTGACAGCAGTCACACAGCAGCTGTCTGTTTGATGCTGTGGAAGCTGATCCTCGTGGGTGAGGTGGGAATAGACATGGCCCGGGCCACGGGCACTCTGAGGGAGTGATGGTCTTGCCAGCGGTGCCACCTCTTCCTTAAGGCTGAGCGCACCTGGGGGATGGAGAGGCTGGGTCACCCAGGGCTGCCCCCTCCCCCAGTGGGTTGTTCTGGGTGTCTGGGGGCAGCTCCCACACTGAGCAGCTCCCTTCCCCGACGCTGTGGCTCCTTCTCTGCAGCTTCTCTAAGGGGCTCCCTCGTCCTTCCCTGTGCAGAAGCCTGACCCCCACACACTGCTCCACTGTGTCCTCATGAATTTTCCCGCTTCCTCTGGGCACTCCGCCACTCCAAGGTAGCGTCACAGGTGGGACCAGAGGCTTGGTAAATGCATCCCTTTAGCCCTGTTGGGCTTAGCCCTGCTCACATGATGCTGGAAGTGTGGTCCTCCTCTGGAAGGACCTCACCCCACAACCCAGGACCCCATCCCTCCCACAGCATGCACTTTCTGAGGCAGGGAGCTAAGGGGTCTCTCTATTCACTTCCTCATCTAGAGCTGTTCGGAGTATTACAAGGGAACAGTTCTATAAAGTGGGTCCATTTCTATCCCAGCCATTAAATGTTTGTAAAACATGCCTTGTGGGCTTCAGAGGCCCTCCAACCCTGCCCACCAGCCGGCAGAGCCAGTCTGTCCTGCTGGACTCCAGGCCTAGCAGCAGACGGATGCCACATGCACCTGTGTGGACACACATCACTGCCCTCTACAGTTGCTGGACAAATGGCTCTGGGGACATTGTGTTCCCCTGGAGTGCCTGAAAGCTCCCAGAACCCAGGCCGTGTCCATTCTTTGCAGCAGGACCCACAACCAGGTGGCCATGTGTCTCCCATGCCCTTGATGTCAAGGGCCTTAGTTGAGTGGGCCTCAGCACCGCCTTGAGCTGGAGTCCCCCCCACCCAGATGTGTGCTTTCTTCATGGGGGAATGCACTGAGTGGAGGCCATGAAGACCTATATGGCACATACCTCGCCTCCCGGAGGCTTCCTCCTATTACCTCCTCAGCACCTGCAGCCTGGACACTCTGCTCACTGTTCTGCCAGGCATGTAAGAGGCCCCGGAGTCTGTTAGTTCTGGCCTGTGGTGGGGGTTCTAATCTGCCTCCAGGTCCTGGTGGAGGAGGCCTGTTTCCCTAAGGTTTCCCTAAGTTTCTCAGGCCTCCCTTCCCTCCTCCAGGGTATCACTGAGCCCAACCAGTGACAAACTTGGCCAGATGGCTGGGGTCTGAGGAAGAGCCCCTAGAGCCCAGGCCACCCTGAGCACCCAGCCTCGTACCTCTCCATTGAAGAAGCAGTAGAAGACAGATACGAAGAAACCCTAGGAAGCAAGGAGAAAGCTATCAGGGACCATGGGGGAGCCTCTGTGTCACAGGGGCGGGGACAGAGCAGAGTGGGCGAGGGCCCACACTGACCCATAACTCCTGGACCAGAGCTGGATAGAGTCAGAACTCATGGCTACTGCCCATGGGGTGCAGCTGCCCCCGAGTCCTCTGAGTGGTCCTCCCCTCCCACCAGCCTGAGGCTGAGACCCCAGCCTATATGTTTGATGGCCTGTCCCAGTGCAGTAAGTAGGTTGCAGCCACCTTGACTCCTCAGAAGTGCTCGGATCTCTCAGCCCAGGGGTGGGGGTGACAGGGCTCAGCCCAGGACCACACCTGGTGCCAGGCCAGGTTCTGTGTGAGTGTGCATGTGCTCTTGTGTCTGTGTGTGTGCAACTGAACCCCACACAGTGGCCAAGTAACTGGGCCCTGGGTCAGGCATGCCCTCTGCACAGATCCCACCTGGAAGGACTGCAGGAAGGAGTTGAAATAGATGAACACAATCTGCGACAGCTCATCATCACCAGGGTTGACAAAGAAGAGCATGTAGGTGATACCCAGCAGGGGCAGGAGCACCAGGGTAGCCTTCACCGCTTTCCTGGGGTTGGGGCAAGAGAGCAGTGATGGGTCTGAGCCCACATGCAGGCAGACCTGCCAGGTGGGAAGAGGGGGGCTCCAGGGTACTTGCTGTGGGAGCCTGAGTGAGCTCCTGGGGTAGGGGGTGGGGGACTGGTAGAGGAGGGTGGCCCAGGTGATCCCACATTCCTCCCCTGCAGAGGCACCCAGGAGTCATGTACCTGTACTGCATTGTCTCAGATGTGGTGGATGCTCGTAATTTTGTCATGAGGATCCTGACTATGTTGAACAGAAACACAAAATTGATCTGAAAGAAGACAGGGGAAAAGGAAAGCCTTTGAGTGGGGAGGAAATGAGAGGCAGCCCCTCCCCCAGAGCCCCACCTCCCAGGCGCTCAATTGTCACCCAGAACCTGCTCAGGGTCCCGCCTCTGCCTCTCCCCAGCCAGGACAGGGAGATGCTCTTTGCCTTCAGGGCCAACATTTACTCTCAGGCCCAAGGAACAAAGGGCAGCCTCTAGGGGGTGGGGGGAAGCAAGAGGCCACTCTTCTGGGGATACCTTGAAGGCCTGGCCCCTGTCCCAAGTAGGGGGACTCAGGCCCCTCCTTGTCTGTTGCAGTCATCATGAGAAACTGGTGTATATACACACTCGGTCTTGGTAATCATTATTTCCCAGGGAGTTACCCGGAGCTCTGGGAGGTCACCCCTGTTGTGACTCTTTGGTGTGAGATGTGGGACGTTCTAGAAGGCTCAGTCTCATGGCTCTCCTTGGCTGGCCATGCCTGGGTTGCCCTGGTGCCCACTCTTCTGGTTCTGTTAGTCTTCTGCACTCAGGATGAGCCCAGATCCCCACAGGGCTGCCAAACACTGCTCCGTGCAGTGTGTCCTGGTCTTAACCTAATGGTGGTGCTGAGGTAGCTCCTGCAACCCGCTGTCAGCCAGCTCCATGGGGTTGTCATTACTGCATGTGGCCCAGGGTGACGGGTGTGTTCCACCCACCAGGCCTTGCCTCCAGGGCTCCCTCAGGCACCGAGGTTTAAAAGCACTACCTCATTTAATATTCTCCACAGACCTCCTGAAACAGCATTGATTACGTCCATTCTATGGATTGCAAGTCTGAGGCTTCAAAAGGTGAAATCGTATGTGTAGGTCACATGTGTAAAGCTGAATATCTAGGCTGGTAGTGTTAGATGCAATGATCAATGCCCCATCCCTGAGTCTCCCTATGCCCAGGTCTGTACCAGGGTGGGGGTGGGGGTACACAGGAACCCACTGCATCCTAAATTGCAGCCTGGAAAGCCTGGAGACCCCGCACCATGCTGGGACCCAGCCAGGGCACTAGGGCCTTAACAGTATGCGCTGGGGTCTCACACTCTTACTGGCACAGGCTCAACTGAGATCCTTTCAGCCCTGCCTGGGACATGCACTGGCCAGATGGAGTGATTAATAACTCTGCTGCTGAAGGAGTGATTAATCTCTCACCACCCACCCCACACCCAGGAGCTCCGAAGCCCCAGAGGACACTCAAGGGTGGGAAGCTGAATGGGCAGCTGGAGGCTCAGGACTTCTGGAAGGACCTTATTCATCTTCATTCTGAGCCTCCCCAAGCCTCTGGCCCTCTGCCCACAAGTTAATGCCTGAGTCAGCTTCCTGACTCATGCGGGCCTTGGCCTGCTAGTCTGTCGGCTGGTCCCGTGGCTGGGTACTGTCCTACTTTCCCCTCTGCTGTGGTCCTTGGGCCTAATCTGGTATTTGAGTAGGCCTGGGTTTCTCTTCACCTGCTTCTATGTGCAGGCAGACTGGAATGGGACTCTTCTCAAAGTGCTCACAGGCAAGACAGAAGACCCATATTAGCCCAGGGATGTCTGAGGCTAACACCACACACACACACACACACACACACACACACACACACACACACACACGCACCTCCGAGAGTCTCTGTCTAGAAAATCCATGGGTGTGGAGAACACAGGCAGACATCATGGGACTTCAAACCTGTAGCACTGGGTCACCCCTAGGCTGGATGGTGGCTTAGGGACAAGAGTGCTAACATTACAGCTTGTGATCTGGTGAGGGCAGGGGAAGGGGCTGTGGAGTTGGGGAGAACCTTTGATGAGGCTGCCCTCCTCTGCTTTCCCACAAGTGTCATTTCACTTCAAGCTCCTGAGTTTCTGATATATTCCTGATAATCATGGGGCACAAACAACCTTAACACATTGGTCAACTCTGTGTAACATGAAGTACCTGGCCTTCCTGACCCTCAGTAGACTTTTGGAATCAAAATATATTCTCATCTTTGTCACATTCCATTGTATCAACTGTTATTCAACTCACTTGCCAATTCATTGGATTATCCACCCACTCTTATCCATCTAGCCTTCCACCCACCAATTGGTTCATTGAATGATTCATGTGTTATTCCAACCACACATCCATCCATGCATCCATGCATCCATCCATGCATCCATCCATCCATGCATCCATCCATCCATCCATTCATCCATCCATCCACAGGTGGCCCTTAAGCAGCCCATTTGATGCCAGTTCTTATTACTATGCTGAGCAGTACCAGGGGAAGGGTCTAGAGTGGAGCATCGGGGGACAGTACATCATCTCCTCTCTCCTCATGCCATGCAGGCACTTAGTGAAAGTGCCAGCCTGAAAGTCCTTTCCTTTGAGGCCATGTCCCACCTCTCCCTCGCTCCAGCAAGTCCTCTAATCACCCCAGCCCATGTCAAGCCCTTCGTTCTCCATTCTTAGATGCCCTCTTCCTTGCCCGCCAAACAAAACCATCCCAGTTTGTAAGGGAGCACTGGCTCTTGTGCCCTGACTTGGTTCAGCTTGGTTTCAAGCTTTAATTATTCTTTCCTTCAGTGAATCAACTCACTACCTGCTGGGCCCTGCTTTGGGCCTCACAGAAGGAGAAGTGGATGTGCAGATGTGGCCCCTGCTTATGTAGGGTTTGTAGTGTTGCTGGGGAAGGGCAGGTGCAGGGAGCTTGAGTGACAGGTTTCTTAGGGTCCAAGAAAGGCCTGGGGAGATGGCACAAAGGTGAGAACTGAAGACGGGGGCATGCTAGCAGGTGGCAGTGGGGACTAAGGTCCAGGCAGACTGGAGGCCACAGGTGAAAGCTTCCAGTTGTGAGAGGACCCCAGCCACTGCATGGAGGCCATGTGGCTTTGGTGATGCTATGGGTGAACAGGGCAGGGCAAGATGAAACGTGGGAAGGAAGTCAGGAAAATCCACTTCCTTCTGTGATTGCCCTCCCACCCTTCCCAGGGGCAGGGAGGTACTGTGGTGCAGTGGAGGCCAGCACCCCGAGGTGGTCCACCTCGTACCAGCTGCCCTCCCTACTGACACTCTGACTGTGGTGGCTCTGTCCTAGTGGTACTTTGGTTCTTTGGAGGAAGTAGCATTGTTTTCCTAGGGTAGGTAGTGGGCCTAACCAGAGCATCAGGCCATTATGTGATCTTGTGACTGTGGGACTAGAGAGTTGCGACTCTGTCCACGCATCAGGATGGGCCTGTGGAGGCCTCATGCTTACCTGCATGGACCCAGGGCTTACACCACTTCAGGAGCTGCTCCTCACACTGCATGATTATTCCTCATGCAACCACTTTTACAAGCAGGTGTGATCATTAGTTCCATTTCACAGATGAACAAACTGAGGATCAGTAAGCTATTTGACTTGCTCAAGCCACCAAGTTAGTAGGGGATGATGTCAGGACTGTCACCGGGGCAGCTGGCTGTCAGCAGCCTTCTTCTAACCCCCACATCGTAGCAGCTTTTGCAAAGGTGAGGAAACGTCAGACAGAAGGAGCCAGTCCTGTCAGGCTCCAGGCTTTCAACAGCTCCCAACTGAGGTCTGAGCTCAGGAGGTGCTAAGACCATCAGCACGTGGTGCTGAGGCCATGGCAAGCAGCAGGTGTCCCCAGCCCACTCACCCTCCAGTGACGCTGTAACATCCTGTGTCACAGGTGGGAAATTAAGGCACCAAGAGGGCAGCGCTGCCTCAGGATCACACCACAAACCGAAAGGGGCACCACACTGCTTGGTCCATAATGCCCCACTAGAGCACCCCTTGCCCATAGCCACCCAAGGCCCAGCTCACAGGTTCTTGCCCTTCAGTGCTTGGGCCACCCAAGACCTCCAAGACCTGCTGGAGGGCAGGATCCTTGCTAAATCACAGGGTGCACAGGGATCCCTCTGTACTCCCAAAAGTTTCTTCACTGGTCATGCATGTGCAGTGGTATGGAGGGAAGAAATAAGGAAGAAAGGAAGGGAAAAGAAAGCAAGGAAGGAGGGAAGGAAGGAAGAAATGAGGAAGGAAGGGAGGGGAGGAAGAAGGAAGAAAAAAGAAAAAAGAAGGCAGACCAGGTTCTTTGCACATCTGTTCCTGTGTGGCTTCCTGCTATCTTGAAGCCCAGATCCCAGACCTTTGCTTCCTCTGCTCTGCCATGTCTGGACCAGGGTTCCCCAGGCTCTGCTCTGTCTCAGACTCCCACCGCCCAGCCCCAATCCAGCCTCATCAGAGGTGAATTCATTCCAAGACTCATCAAATTATGCCTGCCTCTCCCACACAGATAGGTGGAGTAAGGGTGACCAATAGCCTGGTTACCAGTCTGCCTCAGAGCCTCTGGGAGATGGGTCCTCTTGGACACCTCAGGTTTGTCACTGGGGCGTTGAACTCAGAGCTGCCATCCTGGAATGCAGAGCCCAAGCTTCTTCCATTCAGGCCTGACATACCACACCCTACCTGAGCTGCCCAGCTTGGCTCACCTGAGCCTGTGTTCACATGCAGGGGACAGTACCCAGATGGAGGCTGTCAGGTGTCACAGAAACTAGCTCTGAAAGAGAACAGGGAGGTCTGGGGTGCATCAGTATAATGTCCTGGGGGCAGCCCCAGTGTGGAGGTGTGGCTTTGCAAGCCTGCTTCCCTACCTTCAAAGGGGCAACCCTAAGACCTGTGCATGTCTCCTCAGGGGGCTGGGTGAGGTGCAGCCTGCACATCATGGAGCTAGCCTACTTGTCTCCTCCCCCTAGGTTTCTTCCTTTCCCACCGCTTGCCCTGTGTGCCTCTCCAATGACTGGCACCAAGTCCTGGCCTCGTGGTTCAGATTCTGTCTGTTTCAGTATGCATTTGTGTTCACCTTTGGTGAGTCGCTTGTCCTCACTAGGCTGGGCTTCCCCCTCTGTCTGGTGGAAGAAGCGCAGAGCTTGCCTTGAGGGTCCACACGTGGTTATATACTCATGCAGGGCTCTACACCTCAGTCACCTCCTAATCAGTGCCATATTCTTTTCCCATAACAACAACCAGTGAGAAGCCAGGCTTCCTGCAAACTCTCTCACTTGACCAACTTCCCAGAACCCAGAAAGAAAGGAGCGTCTCTTAGCAGCAGAAACAGCAGCAGAAACAGCTGGGCAGAGCAGGGGAGGCGGGCGTGCCAGCCACACCTCCGACCAAGCGCACAGCTGGCAGATGGCAGCGACAAGGCAGGAGGTCTGCTCTGAGCTCAGGGCCATCCTCTGTGTGTGGGGAGCTGGGGCAGCCCAGGTCAGCTCTGTTCCTTCACCTGCAATCTCCACTTCTTTTGGGCCTCCTAGACAGAGGATCGGAAGGCACACAGAACGAGCTTATGGAAGGCCTCAGCTTGAAGCCTGGAAGCCCCAGTCAGGGTGAATTCCTTGTGTGCCAGGGAATGGGGTGATCTGAGGAAGCAACGGCTTGGGACACTTAGCGTCCCCTGTTCTTGTCCCTTTTTCTTCTTGCTTCCTCATGACTCTCCATATCTTTACAGCAGGGAGAACTCATGCCTCATCAGGCCACGGTTTCTTAGCTGGGTCCCAGGCTCAGATCAATCCTTCTTCTCCTACAGGCTCTGGCAGCCGGCAGGGAGGGAATGGATCTCACGGGGTTTCCATTCATACTGAGGCCAGTGACTCACTGCCACCTGGAGCCCAAGGCGGGTCCTCCCCCACTGCCTGCTCATGAGGACTATTTCTGTCCAGAAGGGCATGAAGCCCTGACAAAGAGTATCAGGCGGTGGGTGAAAACCTTTCCTAGTAGTTATCTGCTCACATGGACCAAGGACACTCCCAAAGTGGGACCCAGTGTATTCTGGAAGTCACAGAAAGGAGCGGGGCAAGGAGACAGATAAACAGTGATTGTCTCCGTGGTAGACAAAAGCCAGCCTCATGAAGACTTGGCTCTCTCCAAGTTTCCCAGAAGGCGCTCTGGCCCTTTAAAAAAGCTGGTACATTACCAGAGCCTGAAATTACCAAGCCTGAAATAAGTCTTACATAAATGCCAATATCTTATGGGGCTTTTTTGTATTTTTCTTTCTTTCTTTCTTTTTTTTTTTTTTTTAGTATATGATATATAATGGGTTCTTTTCTCAGAATGTGGCCTCTACTTAAATTCTATGTTAATTAAAGCTCGTTGTGATTTAAAGACAGGGTGGCAGTTACACCTTAGATGCGAATACACTCAGCAAATGGCGGGGGGCTGGACAGGGAACAATTGCTCATTATGCTGCTTTCCTTTGGGAATCTGCTGCTCCAGGCTGGGGGTGGAGGATGGGCCCTGGAGGGGGCCACTGGGGGCAGAGAGGAACGGTTGGTGGGGGCTGAGCGCCTGAGCGGAAGCCCACACACCCTCCTCTCTCTCTTCTCCAGCTGCCTGCTCACCTATCTGCCTAGCACTGTGCGTGGCCAAGGTGCCTGCACGCAGCAGAGCAGGGAAGGCACTAGAAACCCACCCGTCAGACCTTTCCTCCATCCACAGAAAGAACCTGATGTCCAGAGAGGCAGAGTACAAAGACTGAGGAGGGGCGTCTTGGGATATGGCAAAGAGAGGAGGCGAGCGTAGGAATGGGGAAGCACCCGGTGTGAGCTTGGGGTCCTCCGGACCATGTGTGCAGTGTCTCTGCCTGGGTGGGGCTCTGCCCCTCAGAGCACCTACCAGAAGCACCAGGATGACGGGGCCTTGGTAGATGTAGTCCACCAGGTCTCCTGGCTCCTTGCCAAACCAGCACCTGCAAAGACAGGGTGAGCTGTGCGTGGAGCACTTCTCCCCAAGTGGCCCCTGTGCCCCTGGGCCTGTCCCTATCTCAGCTCCATTGCCAGGGCTGCCTTCCTAGCGTGCCATGGTGTGCAGCCCCAGGCCCACTGACTACCTCTGCTGGGCCCTGGGCTGCGCTTTCCCCCACACCGTGGCTCTGGTTTCCCAGCAAGCCTGACAGCAGGCTTGAGGGCTCCTCCTCAGCACCCGGGTCTCACTGTTGGCCAGGGCTGGGCATACAGGAGGCACCAGGATGAAAGGAGGGCTGGGCACCCTCCTACTGGCCAGAGCCTGACTGTCATCCGTTCCCACACTGCAGGTGCCCCTGCAGGCACAGGGCAACATAGGGAGCAGAGGTGGAGCTGGAGCGTCCCTCCAGCCTGGGCCCTGTCCTCCAGCTTGTGAGCTGAGCTGCACACACCCAGCGAAGGAGCCTGCTGTCTGGCTGACCTCCCTGTCCACCAGAGGCTGGGTTTATTCCTCAGAGATGCCAGTGGGGAAGATGCATTACTGTCTAGAGGGTGGGCGGGGGCAAGTTTTAGTCTGGCTGTGCCAGAAACAGCTGGACCCTGGGGAAGGTTCGTCAAGTTTGGTTATGCTATATCCTGCATAGTCAGTGTACACCAGCAGAAATCTTCTCCTACCGCCCCTGAGCACCCATTTCTAGTCTCTACTTGAATACCTCCTTTAACAAGAAGCTCACTCCCTACCACTCCCTACCATGGCAGCCCTCCTGGTATTGGGCAGCCCAACATTAGGGCTCCATTCTTGCCCCTACCCAATCTGGTTTCTCCAGCCCCTGTGATTCCTGGTGATCCTCACACAGAGACTTAGTCTCCCTAGTGCCCCTTCTCTCACTTTCTGGGACCTGACTTCCTGTTTGCTCCTAGGCTGGCCTGTGACTCAATACACCAGCCTCTGGTGTAGGGAGCACCCTGGCACGGGACACTGCTCCTAGGCAGACCGTGGGATGTCTAAGAACAAGCTCTTGGTGGGCTCCTGCCTCCACTGCCATGTGGATAGAAGGCCTGAGGCCTCAGTCCAGCTCCATGAAGGAGCATACCCTAAAGGCCAACAGGCTTCTGTACATGGAACCCTCAGAGAAATCATAATCTCTAATTCAGTCTGGCAGACAAAACAGCCTTAAGACTTACCATATGATTACTTCTGGGTGTGGAGCCATTCCTGCCCATCTAAGGACAACAGGAACAGAAGCCCGTCCAGGCTTAGCTAAGCTCCCACCCCTGGCAGAGCCAGAGCCCTGGACTGACCTGTGTACATTCCAGTGCCCTGTACAGCTGCCCTACTTACTGTTCATCTTCATAATAGAGTTTGCCAATGGCCCAGGCGACAATGATGGGGCAGGGGACACCTGCAGGAAGGACAGATACAGGCTGCAAGGGACAGACAGTGGGAAAGGGACCTTCTTGTGGGACTCTGAGGAAGGGACATGGGGGGCCATGTTTCTTCTCTTCTAGCTATGGCCCATCAGTGACTCTGGGGTGTCCCTCACTCTACTATCAGTCGACTTCCACATGCATGGGATGGTGCCATGATTTCTGAGGGTTCAGGACAGAAGTAGAGCCGGCCATTTTCTCTTTAGATGCCAGAGGCACTGACTGGGTGGCTCAGGCAGGGGAGAGGGGCTAGCTGTGGGAAACCCTCCACCCCCTCGGGGGAGTCTCAGTTCCTTCCTTGCCAGTGTGGAGGAAGTGGTTGAATCCTGGGGCTGTTCTGGGGAGGCAGAGAAGGCTGTGTCTTGAAACCCAGATGAAGGCAGATGACCTTCAGCCCAGACCCCCCCATGAGGGCCCTGGGACCCTCACACCATCCAACAAAGAGGAAGATCCACTTGCGCAGGCGCTCAGTGGAGTAGGTCATGACGATGGCCGTGTGCAGGTAGCAGCCCTCCACAAACATCCAGAAGAAGTTGGTGACCACAAAGTAGTTGAAGATCGTGGTGATGCAGCGACACCAGACCTATACACAGGGCAGGGGTGTCAGGAGCTTCTTGGGACCCACGAGGCCAGGACCCCAGGCAGGGCAGCCTGGCCTCCTTCATGGAGAGGTTCATCTGCTACAGCCCATCCCCTCTGGGATGACCACTGTCCCTGGTCCCAATGTGTTCTGACTTCTCGAAAACACTTCAGAATTTCCTTTTTAAGAGTGGGGAGAAGGCTGGAGGCTGGGCCTGAGCAGCATTCCCATCATCCTGTCTGGAATCACCTTCCAGCCCTAGGAAGTCAGGCTGCTTTCCACAGGGAGGGAATACAAGCTTCACCCAGACTCAACAGCGGCAAAGGGAATGAAGTGCTCACATGAGGATGGGGCGCTTAAGCCCTCCAGATGTGGGGATTCGGGGTGTGGAGTGTGCAGCACCTGCTCCGCTAGCTCTGGGGCTTCTGGGAGGTTGCTGCTCTCTCTGAGCCTTGCTGGGCAGTGAAAGGAAAGGAAAGATGGCACAGACAGGTGCCCCGCATGTGCTGCTCTGGGCTCAGGGCTGCTGCATGTTCTCGCCGGGGTTGTATCTCTGGCCCCACAAGCAAGGTGGCCCTCCTGAGCACCTACTCTGGGATACAGGAAACTGAAGAGCCTGACCAGAGCCAGACAGAATAAGGGTCTAGCCGCAGCCCTCCAGGCCTGAACTTGCCAACCATCACCAGGATTTGTCTCCAAGGCCTTTAGGTCCTCAGGATGGTGGGGATGCAGTCCTGCGGTGCAGGCCAGCTTGGGACCGGGGGTGAGGACACCCACTTCTTCCCTGTCCAGCTCCGATGCCCTGACCTGTTGGATAATCCTCCTGTGCTGAGCTGTCAGCTGCTCTGTGGTTTTGTCCCACAGCCCATGCCCAGATCCTGGGTCCACGCTGCTGTCTGTCTCCTTGGTTCTGGGAAGTTCTGCTGAGATGGGAGGCTAACAGTTCCTCCTCCCAACTTGGCCTGTTCTCCGAGCTGTACCATGTCTCATTAATATAAGTCAGTGCTGTGTCTGGGATGGCCCAACTTCTGACTGTACTTGTTTGGTCCTACAGCAGGGCCAGTGTAAGGGTCAAACCAGGCTGGGTGTCTACTCAGGCTCTGGCCAAGCTAAGAAAATGGTTGAGAATTCACCAAGAAAACAGTGTGCCAAAGACCCATGTGATGCCATTCTAGTCCACTGCTTGACAATGACAGTAGCAATTTATGAAATTGCCCATGATGTGGAGGCATCAACACAGCATGTGACCTTGGAGAGTCACTTTAGCTCTGAGCTGCAGTTTGCGCATCTGTGTAACGGGGAAAACATCCCAACCTGTCTCATTGGTATAAAGTGAAATAAAGCTCAGTAGAAGTTAGTGCCAGGCCCCTTTTCTTATGAGGGGAAAGGTATGGGTGAATCTGTCTATTCTCAGGTAAGCAGCTGGGCCCTGGTCTCCCTGCCCTGGGAAAACAATGGCTGGGGTGGAGGTGAGCTCAAGCCTGATTTGCACCTGAAGGTCAAGTAGAGACCACCATTCCAGGAGCCCAGAGCCCCCAGCCCAGCCCAAGCTTCCCAAACAGCGACCTCATTGCTCTCGTGCACTTGGTGGTCAATGAGCTGCAGCAGGAACCACATGGCATTTCGCAGGATGAAGGTGGTGACAAAGTTCCAGTGGATCACGTTCCGCAGGCAGCGGATGCTCCTGGGGGAGGCCAGGTGAGCCCAGGTCAGCTGGGCCAGGTCCCCGGGGTCAGAGCTCCTACATGGCTGGGGTTAGGGACCAGATGAGTTAGAGGCCCAGCAGAGACGCAGCTTATGATGGAGGGGGCGTCGAATGGGAGCCAAGGCCACCCCCCCCACTACAGTGGCCATGGTTGGGCCTGCTTTGTGTCCATGTGCCTGCTGATGACCAGTGTCTGGGCACACAGCCCAACCCACTTTGTCCACTGGTGCTAAGCTCTCGGGGCGGGGAGAATGCCTGGGAGAGACGGGGCCAGGAGAGAACAGGGCAGGAGCAGACTCACCGCAAGGTCAGGAAAAGCAGGAAGGCGGCTACCAGGGCCACCATGGAGACACAGTGGCCCAGGTAGTTGACCACAAGGGCAATGTGGTAGTGCAGGTCATACTTCCTCTGCTGGACAGAAAATAATCATGGTGGGTAGAGGCTTGGGTACAGAGCATGGGCTGGGCCTTAACTTTGGGGGCCGGCTTTTATGTGTCCCTCTACCTCCATGCCTGGCTCCCAGAACTTGTTGTAGTGGGCCCTGGTGGCTCTAGTTATAAATGGCCACAGTGAGCCGTCCTAATATGAGTTTTGGGGGCACATTTGGATATAGTCCATTCTGAGATATCCCAGAGATGTAGGCACATATTTGGAAAAAGAAAGAACAATCTAGACTGCAGTGCTGTATCTGCCTGCTCACCCCTGTCCTGTGCTAGCTGAGCAACTGAGGCTGAGCTGGACCTCAGTGGTGACATCTGTGGAGAGGAGCCAGCCTGCTCTCCTGCCTCAGGGAGGGAAGTCTGGAGTGCGTGGAGACAGGCCTGCCCCAAGCAGCTGTGGGCAGCAGCCCATCTGCAGAGAACTGGGGATGCCATTCAAACCAAGCAGGTCAGCTCACTTTTCATTATCACCAAGTGTTGCCGACTCTAGACCCAGTAGCACAAGACTGCGGTTGTAGAGAAAGCTGGAGTAGGCCCCACTTTCCCTTGGGGAGAGCCCTTGGGGCCACACTCCTTCCCCAGTGAGTCACTGACTTAGAGTGCCAGATGGGGAAACTGAGGCTTGGCAGTGCATGGCCTCTCGCTGTGGGGGAGCACTGCGCCCAGGGTCAGCCTCTTTCTGTGTTCCATGCCACCCTGGCTATGCCCTCCATCAGCCCAAGCTGTTTTGGTGGCAGAACTGCATGCTCCCTTTCCTGACTCCCATGGCATCACAGGGCACAGCGTGGGGCAGAGGGGCAGGACTGGAAGAGCACAAGGAGTGGCTGGGTGACAGAAGGCTGGGCTCTGTCACCCTGGGGACACATTGTGCTCCACCGCAGGGCTGGGACAGGTGGGGCTACTCACCTTGTCATTCAGAATGGGCTCACAGTGTGAGTAGTTGATCTTTGAGGCCCACGTCCCGTTCTCTAAGCACTCTCGATAGGCGCTTCCTACAGGAGATGTTAACCACCAAGTCAGGTTGCGGCCCACCTCAAGAACCCTCTCTGTCGCCCTAGTGCCCGCAGGATGAAGTCCACATTTCTTACCTTCCCTGGGCCTGGAAACACAACGTGTGTCTGAAAGCTTCTATGGAAGTTGATTATGTGAAAGTTGCACAAAAGGCTTACCTTACACATTAGCTAAAGAATATGTTAATACCCGGCCAGGGAGATAGCCCAGCGGTCTACAGGCAAGGACCCGGGTTCAATTCCTGGTACCACATGCCATGCTGGCCCCTCACCAAGTGGTAGTGCAGCCTGTATTCCCAGCACTGGGGAGGCTGAGACAGGAGGATCACTTTAAGTCCAAGCTGCATAGCGAGACCTTGTATCAAATAAATGAATGAAAAGATAAAAGTAAAATAGGTATTTATTTATTTACTTACTTACTCACTTACTTATTTATTTGGTGTAGGGTCTCACTACACAGCTCAGACTCATAGTGTGCCTCCTGTCTCAGCCTCCCTAGTGCTGGTATTATAGGTATGTGCCACCATGCCAGTTTCCATGGCTGGCATGGCATGGCATGCCCGGGGTTCTGGGGCCAGCATGTCATGTGTTGCCAGAGACCAAACCTGGGTCCTCATGCTTGCGCTTAGACTGCCAAGCTATCTTCCCAGCCTGTTAATAACTATTTTAGGTACAGTCTTTGATTACCTCTTTGCACTTTCTTTCCTTTTGTGTTTTGCTGCAAAGCCAAGCCCAGTTGTGATCACTGGGTTATGGCTGAAGATTTGCTGCTTTTTAGTGCAACAAAGAATTACCACTCTTGCCTTAATCATTTTACAGGACATCCTTTCCCTAGTATCAGGAGCCATATTTTTATAGTATTTACCCCCTGTGTACCATGTTTCCATGTACCACATCTTCCTACACTCAGTCCTTACCAAATGGCTGCTGATAGGATGAACACATCTCACAGAGGAGGAAACCAAGGCAAAAGAAAAGGGAAGCTACTTGCCACATACTATACGGAAAGGTGACAAGAGGATTCCAGCCCAGCAGGTCTTGAGTGTTAAGTTGTGGCAAATGGCAAGGAGGAAAATTTGGGGACACAGGGCTGTGTGCCTGCCTTGGAGCTCCCCCTGCCAGGGAGACCCTGTGGTGTCTTTAGGTATCTGAGAGCCAGCATGTATATCAAAGCTGGAATGAGACGCATGAGAAGGCCTTTTGGGGCAGCGCTGGACCTGGTGCCCAAGTACAGGATTTATCAAAAAGCAGTGTGGGAAGGTTGAAAAATGTGCATGCTTGCCTTTCTTTCCGTCCTAGCTCTTATTGTAGAGGTAGAGCTCCAAAGCCACCCCTGCAGATAACCCACCCTCAGCCTCCCATGGGAGGTCCTGCCCACAGAGAAGGGGGCCCAGCTCTGCCTGCCTTGGGCCTCCCCAGCTCTGTTATGGATTCAGAATGATTCACTGTTGGGCTGCTTTAGGCCACAGTTCTGCCCTCTAGCTGACAGCCACTAGTGCGGAGCTTCTTCCTGGCTTACGTTAGATCCACAATATAAAGCTGATTAAAACAAATCACTTACACGGCGCAGAGTCACAGAGCTAGGGGGGTGGGTTATATTGTTTTTGGAAGCAGCAAGTTCTAAAATAAATAAGTTATTTAAAACCCCACTTCTGTGGAGCTGACGATGAGGTAAAAGCAATAGAATTATGGAGCAACACTTGGCGAAGAGCAGAAACAATGGAGACATTCTATTAGCTTAATTGTTCTTTAATTTGGTGCTCAGATCACATAAGGTTCAGGGTTGACAGTGGCCTCATCTGGCCTCCAGGGCCCAGCAGTGCAAGGCATGGCTTCTGGCTGGGTACAGTGAGTCTGTTGGGGACTTTCTGGTCTCCCACTGATTCTAACTTGAAAAACAGACCCATTCCTTGTTTCTACCCCTCTACCTGGCTTTCCTGGGGCTGTCTTCCTTAGGGACATTGAAGCTCCTGAGAAGGAGGGGCTACCTCAAAGTGTAAGGCTGGTGATGTCACTGAAGAAGGCAGTGACAGGTCTTTTTGTAAAATGCACCCTGGGGCCCTAAAGTCCCTCTGAACAGATCTGTAGGGTGTGAGATAGACCTCACTCCTGGCTGTGATTCAAAGGGCAGAAAACAGGGGCTGGCAGGATGGCTCAGTGATCTAGAGTGCCTGCTTAGGCAAGCTTAGGCAACCACAGGGACCACGGTTTGATCCCCAGCACCACATGCTGTGCCAGCCCCACCCCCCAGGGCAGGCTGAGCCAACCAGAACATAAATCAATCAATCAATCAATCAATCTTTAAAAAAGAAAAAAAAGGGCAGAAAACATTTCCTCTTGAAAAGTACTTATAAATGTTTCTCAAGTTCTGTGCTCTGCTACTTCTTTCAGGGAAGCCTCTCTGATTGCTTACACTTCACTGCTTTCATGTTCTTTCCTGGGCACCCGTAGTCCTGATGGCTGGAGCCCTGCATCCCAGCCCTGGCCTATAGCCAGCACTGAGGGGTTCATGGGGGTGAGTCTGCTACTACCAATAAGACGGAGGGTCCTGGAGAGGAGAGCTCAGTGCTTTTCCTTCCCAGGCATGAGACTCATGGTGGCTCTGCCCACAGGGTGGATTTGTGGATGAGAGTGGCCCAGATGGGGAGCTATGGAAGAAACTATGGGGGCTTCTTCTGTCCTCACATTGACCCTCCAGAGGTCCCAAGTTCTGTGCATTCTGGTCCCTCCTCCTTTTCTTTTTCTGGAGTCCGCTCCCTCTGCCCATCCACTCCACAGTCTTCTCTCTGGCCTTCTTGCATGGATTGGTACTACATCTTCCTTTCTTGCCTCTGATCCCTCAATCACGATTTTTTCTGCTTAAATGTCACCAGTACTTCTTTATTGTTCTCAAGAATAATATCTTAACTACCTTGGCTTGACACCACGGCCCTGCATGCCTGGCCCCAGGTCTAACACTCCACATCCAGCTGAGATTTGCACTAACAGGTCTGGAACACAGCCAGCTGTGTACCGATCCATCCTTGAAGCATCTTCTTCACACTCACCCTCTGCTCACAGATACATTTCTACCTATCTTTTATACCCTAACTCAAATCCCACCTCCTCAGTCGGCCTTTGCCCAGCACCCCAGGTCTGAAGCAATCCCCTTGTTTTTCCTATAAGAACTTCCTCCTTCTATATATTTCCATATTTTAGAATACAGGCTTTCATACTTCAGTGACCTTGAACTATAGTAACACCTTTTGTAACACTCTTTCTCATTTGAATCCAGTTTCATAAAGCAAAATTTATCTTGACAACAGCTCTCGTGTTTTCCTCTTTATGCTGTTTTCTAATACATTCTGTTCATTTCATATACAAATGCTGGTCATGACCCACTAACTTGATTTCACAGTCCACTATCATTGCATGATTCATAGTCTGAAATGCCAAAAGGTATTTTATAGCGTTTGCCATAATTCACTATGGACTTTCTATATTTGAACCCAATCCTTTCTATTGGACTTGAGCTCCCTGGCTATAGAGAAGTAGCCAGAGACCAGACTGGATCATTGAGTTCCTCCTCAGGAGCAAGGCAGTGGGTCTGTGTGGGCTATATCAGACTCATGTAGATGTGCTAAGCTCTGAGCAGGAGGATGTACAATGTGGGATGTGGGATAAGAGAGCTCTCCCTCTGGAGGTGTAGCTCTATCTGGGGATGAGGCACTGGAGAACTCAAAGACAGATGTGTCTGTCCTTTGATGGAGCAGTCTGGTGTTGCTAATGAGGGTGCCAAGGCCTCAGGCACAGCTGTGGAAAGAAGTGAGCAAGCCCCCCCCCACCCTATCCCCAGAGTCACAGGAGAATAGTCATGGAAGGCCTGAGGGCAGGTGGTCAGGACAGAATTGTGGGGCTGAATGCAGTGAGGTAGGTGCCCGTTACCACAGCAACACAGGCGTCCCTGCAGAGGATCGATGACAATAGTGTGCAGAGTGGCTTTCTGGGGGCATTAGGGTCTGTCTGATGCAGGCAGGATCTTCTTTTGCAAAGTTCTATGGTTTAGAAAGCCCGATCCCTGTCTCCAGATTGGCAAGTCTTGGCAAGTCCCTGAAGCACGATTATTCTCCATTCAGACACAAATGTTTCTGGTTCAGGATGTTAGTTGGAGAAGCTCAGATCCTGGCTGGAGATGGGAGCCTGCAACCTAGCCATGATTTATTTGTTTTGTGGCTGGCTAGGTCACCATGGGAAGTACTTTCCCCATTGGTCTCAGTTTCCCGTTTAAGAAAAATAATGTAAGTTGGTTCCCAAGGGAACTATTTACATCATGGGAATTTATTCCTAATTCACTAAATTCCAAGCCATTGTGACAGCTCCCCAAGTCCCTACATTATTGGCACCTCTATTTCTGATAATCTTCTTGGCAAGACATGGGATATGGGAAATAGAGACTGTGAAAGACCATTTCTGGTTATAGTTATGGGAGGAAAACAGCAGGAGGTTGGTAGGAGAGAAAGAGTGAGGATGTGTTGTTGGTGGGGCAGCAATATGATTATTAGATATCTGGCAAGAAAATGACAAGAAGATGACCACAAAGGCGCAGAACAATATTTACTGCAGGCATGAGGTCAGCGCACAGACTCAGAATTTTCAGCACCATGGACAGCAGTAGTGCTGAGCTCTGTTCTACTTGTATTAACTTCTTTCACCATTATCTCGTAGAGAACTCCTGAGGATTTACCCTCCTGCCTGGTGGTCACGTGGCCAATTCAAAGTCAAGCTGATTCATATGGTTCCTATCAGGCCTAGTTCCTTAGCTGGTTTCCATGACTGCCCCAACCTCCCCTGAAGGTCCACCTGCCCACTTTCACTTGGCCCAAGCTGGGCTGGGATTATTCTCTTGTTGACTCCTATTGAGAAGCCATGTTTTCCTATCCAGCCTGGAGGCTCCCTGGAGTTCGAATTTACCTTCCTCTGTACTACCAGTCTGAGATTTCCCAAGGGTGGTCTTCCCTTGTTCTTTCTTAAGCACTGCACAGAGCTTAGCATTCATTGGCCTCAGGATGGACCAAGGCTGGTGTTGTTTAGGTTGCCAGGGAAGTCAATGAGGACAAAATGCTCAGGGCACACCAGGAGGGTAGCATACCACCTTGGGCTCCCAGGCTCTACCAAGCTGCATGGCAAAGGCAAAAGCAGTCAAACATACACAGGAGGCATCTGAGTCTCTCTCATACACTCCACTGTTAGGCCAATGCTGCTGCCAAAACTTCAGCCACTGTAGTCCAGCCCATACTGCAGAGAGGATCAGTTGCAAACAGAAAATCTGAGGGGAGCAGCAATGGGTGCCAGGTATCACTGGTGCTTGGGAGGCTGAAGCAAGAGGATTGCAGTGAGTTCAAGGCCAGGCAGGGCTACATAGTTAGTTCAAGGCAAGTTTAAACTATATAGCGCAGTTCCCCACCCCCCACACCCCCCTCGCCGCCGCGCCTGACCAGAACTTCTTCTCGCCCGCGGCGGACGCCGGGTTTCCCCCGCGCCGCCGCGCCTGAAACTCATCCACAGCTGACACGGGTCCGGGGCGCTCTTTGCGCCTGTCCCATGCCACGCCTGTAGCCCACCCCCTGTTTGGTTTGACCAGCACACCTACCAGGTAAGGATCTCTGAAACTTTCTTTAATCTCCCTGCACAAGCCCACCTGAACTATAGTCCGGAACCTATTCACCAAACTCTCTGGCCTCGTGCCAGCCCAGTAAGGACCCACAGCCTGAGTCCATCCTTGGTCTCAACTCCAAAACTCTGACTCCACCCATAGTTCAGACCCACAAGGCCTCACAACAGCCAGTGGACTGAGCGGTAACTCTCAGCCAGGCACCGCTGGAGGGGAACAAACTGGGTGGATCCAGAAAAAATCCCCATAGGTGCTAACAGCATAACTTCACCAAAGTGCATAGCTCACTGCTATACAAAATGATAACAACAAGGAGTAAGATGCAGGCACAGGGCCCAAGCCCACCCAAATTAAACACGGGAGATGATGCGGTGGAAGAAAACGAGAATCATGGAGCCAAAGACT